>CM039502.1:65696588-65722667 GCA_022432975.1 Begonia masoniana | reverse complement strand
AATTCCTGGATTCGGGGTATTTTAAAGAAAATCTGAAAACCACTTTATGTACTGAACATTTGTTGAGGATTTGTCATTTGAAACGCAGACATAAACTGTACTTTCAAGGTCCTGTGTTAGAAGCTAATAGCTCTGGCTTTAGGATATGCCAATTGATAGGGATCGAGAGTTCTATTGATGAGATAAATTTAAAATGGAACAACCGTGACATTATTAGGCCTAATGCCTCAGCAATAAGCGGGCAAACGAATTCTAGTCCAACTTGGACATGAAAACACGTGGAGGTCACAAATAATCAGTACTCCTTTATGTACTAAATAATAAATATGTCTTCTAAGTAACAATTGAGAATGGCATAGTTACGAAAGTGTGGCATATCTATGAGAATGAAATCACTCCCATTTTGGGAAGAGAAATTGGAGACGGTGGAATGTAAGAGCACCATCATAGTTTAAGTGAAGAAATATCACATTCTCCCCATTTATGGAAGATTACTGTATGTATGTTAAAACAATTATTGATGATTAACAATTTGGATTGAAAATTACTTATTTTCCTAGAATTGCTCCTTGCTCTAGTCTTTGTTGTAATGGAGAAATGCTCATAATAAAGAGAGTTTACCAATACAAAAAAGCCAAAAACTTCTTTTGTCGCACTCTATGAGAAACAAGAAATTGTGTAAAAAATCAAGAAGAGCAAAATAAAAAAAGTTGGGGGAATATATAAAAATAAAAAAACATAAAAAATAAAAAACTAAGTAAGTGCAATCTCTGCTTCACTTTTAATCTGAGTGATTCGTTTGGATACTCGATGGATGGAATTAAATAAATAAATAGGGGCTTAGGGAGAAATTTTATCGCAACATTAAGGCTATACTCCTCTATATATTTCTTTTATACGAATATTTTATCTCTTTTTAGTGACGCTATTAAGTAATCGAAGGTCTTCAACATAAATATTGTCAATCGCGTAAAAAGGTAATGTGACTTAAAGAGAAGTCAATCAATAAATTAATAAAAAAAAATTTCTCCCAATACTTTTTAACAATGATTAAGACTCTAAATCCTACGTTTCTAATTTCTTTGTGTTAGTAGAAAGAATTTATGGAACTAGTATATAAAGCTTTAAATTGAGTATGATAGAATAAAAGTTAGGTAGTTTGAGAAAGTCTTACTTTTTGGCACACCCACACACATTTTAAGGGATACATTGGTTTGAGAATAAACTTTAATTATATTGAATTGAATATTTTATGATATGTTAGGGTTTTCATTGATTGAGAATTGTAGGCAATCCTCAAAATTTCAGATGATAATGTTTGAAGCATGATTAAAGTTATTTTCAAGTGTTGATTATTTTTCTTTCGTTTAAAATCACTCGAGGACGAACAATTATTCAAGTTTGGGGGTTTGTTAAGTCTTCAAAAAAGACTTATTACACAAGTGTTTTTATGTATATGTCGCTAAAAATAAGATGAATAAATAAAAATGTATAGTTTGCCAGGAAATGTTATAATATCAAGCACAACTTCAATGTTTCATTAATTAAGTTATTATTCCTTATCTTGAGAAGATATATACTAATTAATAATTATTATAAATTGATGCTGCAGTCGAAGTGGAAATGACAATTCTAGTTGAAGAGGGCTACGGTTGTTTAGAAGGAAAGATTTTGGATATGTGAAAGAAAAGAAAAACTTTAAAGAAATGACTGAGAATATTGTCAAAAGAGGATAAAGAGGTTTTGAAATTTAAAATTTGAAAATTGGATCTGACGTGCGAAAAAATAAGATTTGGAAGGCTTTGAGAGGTAGAAAACAAGAGAGAGAAAGACATGCACGAGAGAACATGAACAGATTCTGTAACGACCCCGTTTCCCAGCAAGATATTGTTCGCTCTGGGATTGGGCCGCAGCCCAATATCCTCCCCTCACAGCTTTGTTTTGGTGAGAACTTCCCGGAAGGTCACTCAATCTAGAATTGCTCTCGCCGAAGCACTTTTAACTTCGGAGTTCTTATGGGATCCGTTGTCAATCGTGCTCCAAAACGCGTCTTGCTATCTTGGGAGGGATCTCTTACATGTGTTTCATTTCCATGTATTTCCCCAAGCGATGTGGGATTGTGACAACCTCCTCTTTATGACCCGGGATTCGCCTATACTCGAGTCCGGGATTTGCCTACACTCGGCTTAGGTCCCGAGGTTTGCCCCGCAACCCGAGGTTTGCCCCGCAGTCATACACATACGTTCACATTCGAGTCATCACAATCACCCCCCCCTCGGGGGCCCAACGTCCTCGTTGGCCACATTTTCGGTTGGGTACAGGCTTTGATACCATTTGTAACGACCCCCGTTTCCCAGCAAGATATTGTCCGCTCTGAGGATTGGGCCGTAGCACAATATCCTCCCCTCCCGGCTTTGTTTGGCAAGAACTTCCCGGAAGGTCACCCAACTTGGGATTGCTCTCGTCGAAGCACTTTTAATTTCGGAGTTCTTATGGGATCCGTTGCCAATCGTGCTCCAAAACGCGTCTTGCTATCTTGGGAGGGATCTCTTACATATGTTTCATTTCCATGTACTTCCCCAAGCGATGTGGGATTGTGACAACCCCCTCTTTACGACCCAGGATTCGCCTATACTCGAGTCCGGGATTCGCCTACACTCGGCTTAGGTCCCGAGGTTTACCCCGCAGTCGTATACATACGTTCACATTCGGGTCATCACAATCACTCCCCGTCGGGGGCCTAACGTCCTCGTTGGCCACATTTCTGGTTGGGTACAGGCTCTGATACCATTTGAAACGACCCCTTTTCCCAGCAAGATATTGTCCGCTCTGGGGATTGGGCCGCAACCCAATATCCTCCCCTCACGGCTTTGTTTTGGCGAGAACTTCCCGGAAGGTCACCCAACCTGGAATTGCTCTCGCCGAAGCACTTTTAACTTCGGAGTTCTTATGGGATCCGTTGCCAATCGTGCTCCAAAACGCGTCTTGCTATCTTGGGAGGGATCTCTTACATATGTTTCATTTCCATGTACTTCCCCAAGCGATGTGGGATTGTGACAATCTCTTCTTTACGACCTGGGATTCGCCTATACTCGAGTCCAGGATTCGCCTACACTCGGCTTAGGTCCCGAGGTTTGCCCCGCAACCCGAGGTTTGCCCCGCAGTCGTACACATACGTTCATATTCGGGTCATCACAGATTCCTTCTGGGAAGTCTGATACCAGGCCTCGCTGTTGTAGCATCAGCGCAGCATCGCATCGCATCACAGAGAAGATTTTCTTATATTTTTATATGATGATTTCTTTTTCTTTCCTTTTCTTTTATGAGCTAATTTCTAAAGTGACTAAGATGAGAAAATACCGAACGAATTAATTTCTTATGAATTTTTACAATGTTACGTTAAATAATTCAATATGTGCTTATTTATTATTTTATTCCATGAATGGCACATGAATAAAGATTAAGATTCTATTTTATATGCCTTAAAATAGTGATTTGGACGTGTATTGAATTGCATGAATGATTAACTCAAGTGGCATGTGTTAATTATAAACATTTTCATATCGATTGCTTAAATTTTTATAACTATTTAAAATAGTGTTTCATTGAAATTCTAAGTAATATTTATGTAACACCCGGTTTTACGGGATTTTGTAATTATTTATGTATAATGGTATTTTTGTAATTATGTCAAATTAAATCGGTTTCGTGAAAAGAGAGCGTTATTACGATCCTAATAATTAATATGAATTTTAAGAAAATTTCGGGAATTTTAGGAGGTTAACGCTAATATTACGAGAATTACGTTTCTCGTAATATAAAGGACGTTGTGGTAAAAATAGTAAACGTGGTCCGATTTGCAAACAGACAGTTTTAATGGAACCATAGTAATAAGTTTGATTTATTGGCAAAATAAGGAAGTTTGGAGAAACCGAATCGTTAGACAAATAACGAAACAAAGGACGAAACAAATAGAAAATCAAAGGAAGGGTAAAATGGTAATTTGCCAAGACAATTTTTATAAAAATTACACATCTCTCTTTCTTCCTCACTTCTCTCTTCGTGAACCAGAAGCTCTCCCTCTCTCGGCGACGATTTCTTCTCCTTTCATGGCGTTCTCCATTCCGGCGACTGATCTCCTTTCCGATCGTCTCGATTCTTCACGTTTTCTCCTCCAATCCCAACCCTAGGTACGATTCTAAGGTTTAGGAAAGTTTATTTCGATTTTTACAGAGTTTAAACGATTAGGGTTTCGTTTAGGGTTTTTGTAAAAACGTGGTTTAGGGCTAGAAATCGATAGATTTGTCGTATTAGTCCGTATAATGGACGTATTGGTGATTATTGGACGTGTTTATTCGATTCGTTGTGGAATGTTAAGAATTATCGATTTTTGAAGTTTTGGATAAACTCGTTAATAGTGGTTTCGAGGTATCGAGCGTAAATTGTTGTTAAAACGCCTCGATTAGTTAAGTTAGAATTTTAGAAATTTCCTTAGTTAAGGATTTCGTTAAATGGACGTTTAAGATTTAAACTCGTATTAACGACAATTGTGGTGAATTTGCCTTAGGTGAACAACGCTCGTGGACGGAGCTAGAGTTGCAACGGACGACAGGTAAGTTCTCGTGACTTACTGTGGCCGATTGGCCTACACCATAAGCCGAGTTTGTTGTTGAGGATACGTTGGTGCTTTATTGTTTAAGTTGGTCATTGTTTCGTCTAATTGTTTCGGTTGGGTAGTTTAGGTTCGGTTGTTTTTTATAGGTTGATTGTTGTGACAATTTGATGGTATTTGTCGTGTTTTGATGGTATTTATAGTGTTTTGATGGTATTTATAGTGTTTTGATGGTATGCTCGTTATGTATGTTATATTGCTTGTATTGAACTGTTCATGCATCATAGTTTTCAAATGCCATGAAAACGAATTTACGCATTGTTTTAAAAGAAAAAGAATTGCATGCATGTGACAAGTAAAGTATCATAGTAAACAACACATGGTGGTTATTCGGGGAGAGGTTCAGACCTGACGTTCCGTGGTGAGCGGGTCTCCCTCCTTTCAGATGGTGTGGGCTATCTATCCATCTGACTGAGAAAGGCCCCGATAACCAAGACTGACACGTACCGAAATGAAATGACATGGACGGTTTTCATAGCATTGAGCATACATGATCATGCATTAGCATTTATGTAGAGCTTGCTGAGATTTTTATCTCATAGGTGTCTTTATGGTGTAGGTGACATAGAGCAAGGTGAGGAGGATTTTCCTCTACCAGATGATCGTACAGATTGAAGGAGAATGCCCGTGGTCGCGTGCTGGGCAGTCGACGCGTATACTGACCCGTGGGGGGGGGGGGAAGATGTAAAGGTATTTTGGGATACGATAGTTAGATCGTAGGAAAAATTGTATAGATTGAACATATTATGATGCCTGGATCTGATTAGTTGATAGGTTTACGTTTTGATGTTTTTAAACGTTTTGGAAACTATTTTATAAACCACTTGGTGATTTTGTACAGGAGAAAACGTTTAGTTTTAAACGGATCCACGCACTTTGTTTTTATAAATTTTCACTACGTTTTCGGCTAAGTTTTGAGTAGGTTTTGTGATTTGTGAAATAGAGAGGTTTTGTGATTTGTGAAATGAAGAAACGTATACGAACAATGTAGGAGGTTTGCAATGAAATGATGATGAAATGTTTAGTTTAGTGTGTATGTGTGTTATGTGTGTATGCAGGGGAGAAAGAAAGAAAAGTGAGGGAAGTGATGCATGTCCGCTGGAAATAAATTTTCAGAGGACTTGGCGATTGATCGACCAAAGGGGGGATCGATCGCCATGATTGGTCGCCACTCCTTGGAGAAATTCAAGGAGTGTGGCGATCGATTGCCACTGATTGTGGCGATCGATCGCCACTATGTTTTTTATTGGCGATCGTTCGCCACAAGGAGGGGCGATCATCGCCCCTTCCATTTTTGGTATTGGCGATCGATCGCCTGTTTTGGGCGATCGATCGCCCCTCTCCTCCTTTGGCCGAATGACATTCTTGTCCCTGATTTGTTTATAATAGTTTAAAATGATTTTAATTAATTTAATTCCATTGTTTATAATTTGTTTTAAATATTGTTTAAATAGTTTAACAACTTAGATTTAAATGATTTTCTAAATAATGCTAACTATTTCGATTTTAGTTTAAGTTCCGCTTAAACTGTAAAATAAAATGAAAATTTATACAGTAAAAATTAGGATACGGGTAAGGGTCGCTACAATTTATTTTTTTATAAGTTTGAAAGAAAATGTGAAAAGAATTAATCAAGTAACTATGACAAGTCTTAATTCAAATAAGAATTTCTAAGTCATTTAACTTAATGTTACAACATTCCCTACAAATTTTGTAGTAAGGAAATTATTTAGAGAGAGAAATCAATTCAAGGCCACACTTCTTTCATTTAATTCTTAAATTCATTTATTTAGTATTTTATTCTTATTTTAATTGTCAATATTTTTGTTTCATATTCAGTTGAATTTATTCCACATTAATTTAGATGTTGATATATTTATTTTCGTGAGATCGATATCTTATTTACTATTTGATTGCGATACGTATACTTGCATAGTATACTTTTTGCACAACAACATGCCCCAAGTGTTTTGAGCCAACCTGTCTGCAGTGTTATGCCTCTTGGTCGACTAATCTACCTTGGTATTGTCATTATGGTTGTCACCTATATCTGAAAAAAAGAAAATCGCAATGAGGTGACCTAATGAAACTCAGTAAGTAAATCTAATACTCAATAATCACAACATCTTGCAATTCACGAATATATGACCATCTCTCACTAACTAGATAGAAATCTAGACTTCTATTTATCTTGTGATGACATATGATATGAATATCATGAAATGATTACTTTTCACACATTAATGTTATGATTTTACTTTGGGTAATTATCGATTTGAACCCTGTACTATATACTTTTTTTTTAATTCACCCTTTGTACTAAAAAAACTGACAAACCGAACCCTGTAGTTTGATTATGTTATCATTTTTGACATTCTATCAATAATTTCATTAAACTCTCATCTAAAAAATTGTCAAATGATCTTAAATTCAGTTAAAATTTTTACCACATGTTCAATACTTAATACAAAGATAATCTGAAAACTTTTGTTATATTTTAACACATGTACAATTTATTATAATTTTATTTTAGTATTTTATAAAAATATTATAATAAATCATACAAGTGTTAAAAAATTATGAAACGTTTTTTGTTATCTACCTATAATGTGGTAAATATGTGAAAAAAGTTTCAAATAAATCCAATATCTTTTGATATTTGTTTTAATTAATCTCAGTTTCTTCTTTACTTTATAAATTAATTTTTTTTTAAAAATAACAAACGATATTTGATTTATTTGAAAACTTTTTCACATGTTCAACCTATTATGAGTAGATAATAGAAAATTTTTTATGATTTTCTAAAATTTGCATGATTTATTATAATATTTTTATAAAATACTAATATAAAATTACAATAAATCGTACATGTGTTAAAGAATCACGAAAATTTTCAGATTATCTTTTCATTAAGTAGTAAACACGTGGTAAAAATTTCAATTGAATCTAAGATCGTTTGATAATTTTTTAAATGAGGGTTTAATGAAATTATTGATAGAATGTCAAAAATGATAACAGAATCAAAGTACAGGGTTCGGTTTGCTGGTTTTTTTAGTACAGGCGACGAATTGAAAAAAAAGCGTATAGTATAGGGTTTAAATCGATAATTACCTTTTTACTTTTCTATGCATAAATTAAATTCTATTTTAAGTAATTATACTTTTTCAATTATTATATTAATATATTTTTGTGAATATCAATATGCATGATCATAATCCACCGTAGGTAAAAAAACACAATACCATGTATCATTTTACCAGTTATATTCCTAATAAATGTGTACATTTTACATAATATAACTTTGGAGTGTTAGGGATTTGCAAACCAAGAGAAACCAAAGTCACTTCCCTTATGATTTTTGTGTTTTATATATGTCACACAATACATAGCCGACGAGATATATTAGGTTTGAATTCGACCAATTATACCTCTCATAATATTATTCATACATATAAATAATTTAATGCTGCATTATTTGAGCATCTACTCTATGCATATATTGAATGCATGCAATTACATACTAATAAATGTATATAATATAAGCCACGTGAATCTTGTTTTTTAACAAGAAAAATGATGAATGAATTATGGTCACTAGGGGTGGGCATGGGCCAGTTCGGTACGGTTCCAAGCCCAGACCGCAACCGGCCTGAATGGTTTCGGGATTTTAATCCCGAAACCGAAACCGGTCCTGGTTCCTCCCAAGTTTTTTATTTTATTATTATATTTTTTTAACGAAATATCAGTGTTTAATCGTGCTTCAGGAGAGAGTTCAGCTGTGGAAATCTGCTTCATATCTAGAAGTTGATTTTCCAGCAGCAAGTTGAAGAAATTGCTGTTTGGCAGCAGAGAAAATTCTGGGTTTTGAAAGTTGGGAAAATGAGGAGAAATCTGACGTGGGTAGAAAAAGTTTGGAACAGAGAGAATTTCATATAGGTTTACTTTCATTTCCTCCATTGGAGATGATGAATCCATTAATAGAGGAAGAACAGAGGAAGAATTCAACTCAAACCCAGAAATATTTGTTTTTTTGGAACCAAAATTCTTTTCAAAAACTCTGCAAACGACCCATTTATCCTGAAAAAGTAAAAAAGCCCATGTCAAACTCTCAGAAAACCGCCATTAAAACCATTTCAGAAGGAAAAATTAAAGAAGAAAATCTCAAACCTTAGTCGTTTTTGGAAGATTATAAACAGAATCCATGCCTTGCAATCGATATTCGTGCATAACCCAGCTAGACTCATTTAGTCGTAGAAGCCGAAGGTCGAACGAATTTGCTTTCTGCTTGCTCCCTCTCTTTCTCTGCTTTCCTATTTTCTCTGTTTCAATTTCTGCCTTCTTTGTCTCTCTCTTCTTTTCTTTCCACATTCCTCGAATTTTGTTCGGTCAGTTCTGGGTTCTTTGGGAAATCGGACTGTAAACCGAGGATCGGATGGACTGTCTTCAGTTCCAGGGACCTCAGATCTCGGACCGGACCGTGGTCCATCACCCTATGATCGAAACCGCTGGTTCGATCTGATTCTCAGTCTGCAGTCCGGTCCTACCCACCCCCAATGGTCACACGTTTACCTAGATATTCTTTATTTATGCCTCAAGGTGTGCCCAAGGAAGAGGTTAGTTGATTTAGGAATGATTTAAAAAGTAAGTAAAATTGTTATAAATTAACAAGGGTGAGCGCCCTCTCTCCTATTTCGGGCGATCGGTCAAGTTGAAATCTTGCACATTACTTTTCTCCGGCTTCTACCTCTGGACCACAAAAAGCCCGTCCTGAGAGCTCCGAGAGCTTTTTCTATTAAAAAAAAAAAGGGTAAAATGCATTTTTTGGACTCAACTATCGGTTGAGTGCAAAAAATGGATCCAACTTTGTTTTCGTGCAAAAACTGGCTCGAAGTATTGAAAATGGGCAAAAAATGGCTTTGCGGGTACCCGTATACCCTCCGGGGGGAGTGATCCGGGGAGAACGGGTACCCGCGTTCTGAGAACGGGTACCCGTTCTCTCTCGGGGGCGTTTGAGAGGGTGAAGACCCCCCGCAGAAACTTTTCTGAAGGGAGAACGGGTACCCGCGTTCTGAGAACGGGTACCCGTTCTCCCTTCATAAATTTGAACATAAAGAGAAATTTTTATAAATTAATTTTAAAAAATATCAAACGATATTCAATTTACTTGAAATTTTTACCACATATGTACCACATCATGGAAAGATAATCTTAAAATTTTCGTAATTTTATAACACTTGTGTGAATTATTATAATTTTGTTTATAAAATAAATATCTAAATTTATAATATATCGTACAAGTATTCTAAAATCACGAAAATTTTCAGATTACCTTCCCATGATGTGTTGAACATGTGGTAAAAATTGCAAGAAAATTAAATATCGTTTAGTATTTTTTAAAATTAATTTATAAAAATTTCTCTTTATATTCAAATTTTTATAAATTAATTTTAAAAAATAATAAATTAATAATTTATTAACAAAACAAATCAAGATTATAATTTAAAATATCGTTAATAAATTAATAATTTATAAAAATTTGAATATAAAGAGAAATTTTTATAAATTAATTTTAAAAAATACTAAACGATATTTAATTTTCTTGCAATTTTTACCACATGTTCAACACATCATGGGAAGGTAATCTGAAAATTTTCGTGATTTTAGAATACTTGTACGATATATTATAAATTTAGATATTTATTTTATAAACAAAATTATAATAATTCACACAAGTGTTATAAAATTACGAAAATTTTAAGATTATCTTTCCATGATGTGGTACATATGTGGTAAAAATTTCAAGTAAATTGAATATCGTTTGATATTTTTTAAAATTAATTTATAAAAATTTCTCTTTATGTTCAAATTTATGAAGGGAGAACGGGTACCCGTTCTCAGAACGCGGGTACCCGTTCTCCCTTCAGAAAAGTTTCTGCGGGGGGTCTTCACCCTCTCAAACGCCCCCGAGAGAGAACGGGTACCCGTTCTCAGAACGCGGGTACCCGTTCTCCCCGGATCACTCCCCCCGGAGGGTATACGGGTACCCGCAAAGCCATTTTTTGCCCATTTTCAATACTTCGAGCCAGTTTTTGCACGAAAACAAAGTTGGATCCATTTTTTGCACTCAACCGATAGTTGAGTCCAAAAAATGCATTTTACCCAAAAAAAAATTCCAGACGTTCACATCAAACCCGATAAGTCTTGTCTTGTAACAAATGATCTATTTTTGCATCTCCAGACTTCTGTACTTACTCTCAGAACTACGATCTCGAGATATTTTATTTATTTTCACACCTTTTGGCACCCGCATCGACCCATGAAAATCCCAACCCAAGCCCAAAACTCTATTTCCTCGCGTTTTCATCCATTCTTTCACATAATTACACTAAAGTATTTCAAAATCCACATTATTGTTATCCCAAATTTGTTCAAATATTAAAATCAACTTACATCTCGATGGCTCTTTTGAGTGGGGAGGAATACTGCGCGAAGAGAGTGAGACCAAGCTGAGCTAGTAGGAGAGTAAGTCATTCTCATGTGTCAAATTGAATAAATGAATGCATAGCCTCAACGAAAGAGATCAACCTGCGCCTTTCATTTTAGGCCCCTTTCTGAGTTTAGGGCGGCGCAGAACGCAATAATCCGCGACCGGTTCATTTTCCGAAATCAAACCAAACTGAATAGAATTGTGACTTTACAAAAATGCTTGTTGAAAATCAACGAAAGAGGGAGGTCCATTTTCCGATGTAGTTCGTCGGTCAAACCAATGAGTAAGTAAAATGTCTCGAGATTGTAGTTTGAGAGAGATCTTTTCTTTTTTTCTAGTTAGACTTCTATTAATGCAATGTAAAAACCATCTCTTCCTATTTGTTTGTCCTATCAGATATAAAAAGAATTAGACCCCAAAGAGCCCTTCTTTACCACTTTAACGGGTGGGGGTGAAGGGGGGGTTTACATACAACCGAGGCAAAGTGGTTTATGATTGAATCTCAGAGACATTCTTATCATTTGGTAGATCCAAGTCCATGGCCTATTTCGGGTTCACTTGGAGCTTTGGCAACCACAACAAGAGGTGTGATGTACATGCACTCATTTCAATGGGGAGCAAGACACTCATTTTTCTCTTATAACATGTAAATTTCATGAAATTCTAATTCTTTGCAATTACTTAACGTTTTGTTTAATCTTCCAAGCTAGGATTTGACCCACAATTTTAGATGCTTTTGGATCCTCTTAAAGTTCTCTACAACTTTCCTTCCAGTTTCTTCTTCAAAATTCACTTTTTCACATTAACTCTCTCTCTCTCTCACTCCCTCACTCTCTCTTTCCATCGTCAAGGTACTATTCTCCTCCTTATTTTCAGCTAAGGATGAGGTTCTCTAGAGCCTTCCATATAAAATTACAAAGTTTATCTTCAACAATTGAGGTGAAATACCAATTTGCCCCTTAATCATAAAAATATTACAATTTGAGCTACTTACTCAGTATAAATCATACCAATTAACTGATGTTAACTTCAAACAATAAAATAATCTCAATCAATTAAGTTAATTCAAATTAATTAACTTAATTAATCTTCTGAACGTCTTTTTATGTTTTCAATTTGATATGTGACACCATCTAATTGGTGACCAAATTTTATAACATGATATCATAGATAAAGTCCTTATCAAACTTTTCTCCTCACTGAACCTTCTCAAATTCTCACTCGATATCCATATTGAGCGTTGACTGAAAATTGTGGTTAAGTGTTCAATATGCTTAATCCAACTTTAAAATTATATGACCTTAGCTACAAAACTTCAAATTCCATAATTCCAACACTAATTTCTTCATTAGAATGTCTACTTTAACACTTTAGGATTTCATAAAATTCCATGCACATTTAGCTATTCAACGAAATAAAAATGTTCGAATTGTTAATAAGAAACAATTTATAGTTTTAACTCTTTTATGCATAATTAATTAATCTTACTTCTAATCGTACATATTTATCACTTTCATGCTATTCTTACATCACACTTGTATCGTTCTTACATATGCGAATTTCCAAACCATTCCAACCACGTTCCATTGTTCCACGCTAGTCTAAGATGTTTAGAAGGCTCGACATTCATAGTCTAAGAAAAATATAAAGATATGATGTGATATGAGCATATTGGTGGAATTATTTTAGACGGTTGAGTACCTTAGACGGGGAGACAAGTGAAAACTAGTGAATGAGTTGTATATAGTAAATCAAACACGGCTATTTTATGTATGTCTAATATATGGACAGAGTATAAAGAAACACTGGTGTGGTGAATCTTGCATGATGGCAAAAGTGAGTTATCGTATTTTTTCGTGCTAAAGAGCTTTACTCATGTAGCTAAGTGGATGGTAAAAGACATAATGTAATGTGTTTGACGTAGTTGAAATATGTATGTTATGGTTACAATTTTTATTAAATAAGTGTATCTCGTTTGTAGTCTTCTAATATGAGTGGGATTTCATCAAACGAAGAATTGATATTGATAGATAAACTTTGGATTGTGAAAGAGGATATGGGTGGTAGTGAAGGCAAAGACTAAGAAAAGTAAAGACTAACATATGAATTTTGGTTCACAACAAATTAGAGTGCTTGATTTAATGATTTGATTTGATTTTAATTTATGATATTTTTTCCAAGTTTTACACAAATTGAGACTTTCATATGATATGGTTTAAGCTGTATTGGCATAAAGAAGTTAAATTACTTGGTGGTTAATTTGACGTTGATATTAATGTTGATCAATTCTTCGGGTTTCATGTTTTAGTCGACTTAAGTAATAAACAGTTATGAATTTCTGATCGGTCGAAGTTTGTTATTAAATATGTTAAGTGTACCTAATTTTTTTTTTTTTTTTTTTTATGATGAAAAAATTTGTATGCATTCCCTAAAAATTTTGAAAGTGTAAATTCTGCAATTGTGGTCTCTATGGGTTTTCTTATAATTTGAATATGTTATTTTGGGGTTAATTTATTAGGGATAGGACTACATATTTATGGTTCATTTACAATAAACATCTAATTGAATTGACAGGACCTAACGAATCTAAACATAGAACAATATATATATCAGAAAAATTTGTATATCTTGGAGAAAGAGAACAGTTCGACAAACGGTCAATTTATATGCAATAATAGCATTGTAACAGGTATAGTTTAGTGATATAAAGGTGATTCATTCTATTAACCCTTTAATAGTTATAGGGTCATTCGCTTGATTTATATTTCAATCAAAAATTTATTTCTTAAAAGGATTAAATCTATTCCTATCCATGAAAAATTCAAGGAAAAATAGAAATTCTCGTGATTTGTATCCAAATTTGGAAATTGAGCATAACAAATATAAATGCATGTTCATAACTAAGGTATCCATTTAAGTGTTTTAAGCATGTTCAATTTTCTACTAAGATTAAATTTGAACTTGATAAAAAAATTATAGTTGTTGACAAGTTCGTAATTTTATAAATTCATTTTTTAATTAAGAGTAATTAACAAAAAAAACCTTAAACTATGGTGTCATTAACAAACTCACCCTTATACTATTTTCATTAACAAAATCGCTCTTAAACTATACTCCGTTAACAAAATAACCCTAGTCGTCCAGTTTTCGATGAAAAATTCTTTCATGCGCACACATACATATACACGACGAACTTATGTAGCTAGCGACCACACTGACAAAAAGCATTTTCAACCAATCTATTTGTGGGAGCTCGCACAAATCACGGGCTTCTATTGCAGTCACTTGCATTTAAGTTGCATGCTATTGCGAAAGAGTATTTTTGACTCCTCCATTCACGGGAACTGACACAAATCTGCAGGCTTCTGTAGGGAGCAATCACACTTAAGTTGCGGGTTCCCACGACAAAGCATTTCAGCTCCTCCATGCGCAGAGCCCGCGAAATCCCCAGGCTTTTGTAGCTGGCGCCTGCGTTAGGAAATTGAGTGTCCACAAACGGTTGTTTTGTTAACAAATAATAATGTAAGGACAATTTTATTGATGAACATAGTTTAACAGCGAGTTTGTTAACGAAGGTATTTTGTGACTTGATTGTAATTGTGATCACAATTTTTCATATATTTTTAGTGGGTGATAATTTTTTCTAGAAAAGTAGTATTGACAATGTATTTTTTTTTAACTACCCCACTAGAGGTTTGGTGAAAACAAATTAGAAATATTTTTGAAGAATAACAATAAAATTCATGCAACGCAAATAAATAGTCAAGTTTCAAAACATTGAATATAATACTCAAAATCTTATACTGACCAAAATCGACTACCTATTTTTTAGATGGTAGTTTTGGTGACGGAAGCCTAGTGAGAGATGTTGAGCGTTCATTACCAGAGTTGTTAATCAAAAGTTTCATTTAACTTATTTATTTCTCTTTTTAATGAAAAATTGTAATAACTTATCCATTATACATTCACTTAGAGACAGATTTATTTACTGTCTTCATTATCTGATAATTATTATTGTGTAATTGCTTCTCAAATTTAGTTTCTCAAGTCTTTCATTGTATACTACCCAACCAAATACTTGGCTCGGTTGATTGGATACCCTTCGAGGGTTGGATTTTTCCTCCCGATATTTTTATTTTTGTCATTTTTTTGGTCCTGACAATATTAGTAAAATTTATCTCGTTAGTATGACATTATGCGCTTTGGATCAAAGGTTCCACTGTTTTGTTCTCAAGTTTTATTCCAAATGTCATATTAGTCTATAGAGGATTCTTAATTATGAATTACTCCCCTCAATTACATCTAAACAATGTGAGATTTTACACCATTTTATTCTAGATGATGCCTACACAATTCACCCCGATCTCGAGCTATTTTTGTTCAAAATAGGATGAGTTGCCATAATCACTTCTGCTTGAGGGACGTCTTTGCCAACTACACTTATAGTTAGAACTTGACTCTGATACTTGGGCCAAGAGACAATTGATAGAATCCAAAAAACAAGGAAAGATCGAAACAATTTAGAGCTAGGCCCAAATCACAAGTGTTGCCAACAACAATATTAAGCTCCTTAGGGACGGTAAGGGGTGGGAATAGCGTTATTGTGGCTATGGGTGGGCAGAACCGGCCCGGAACCGGTGGACCGGACTGGACCACCAGTTCGGGCCGGTTCTTGGGCGGTTCTTAGCTCAATGGCACCGGTTCCGGTTCCATTGATCTAGAAACAAGGAACCGCCGGTCCGGTCCCCGGTTCCAGTGATCAAAGACCCGGGAACCGCGGGAGTACCGAGAAGTGAAAACAATTTAACAAAGGCGGACTTCGTCCTACTTCTTCATCACTTTTCTTCGGATTGTCCAGAGTCCAGACTCCAGACTCCAGAGCTGAAGTCCGAATCGGAGTCAGACTCCAGCGCTGAGGAGGGACTGCCTACGATTCAGACTTCGGCGCTGTTATCGCGCTTGTCCACGAGCCTGCTCGCAGTCGCACTACACTCCTCAAACGTTGGGAGCTCGAGCAGCCATTTCCGGTGTGGCAAAAGTACCGAGCCAGATCCGACTTTTCTTTCTGGGTTCTATTTGGTTTTGCCAGCTCAAGGGAGACGAGAATGGCGTCTGGCGATGGGTATTGCAAAAATTAGAAGAAAAAGAAGAAATCTGGTGGAACACAAAGCCATCCTTCGCAGAGCAACAGAACGGAGATGGATTTGGTAGTGGTTTGGTGAGATTTTGAAAATAATACTGGGCAGCAAAGACGAAGAAGACGATGAAATTTAATGAACTACGGAGGACAAACTAGGACAAAAAGTTGAACCTTAGGTGACAGGTGAGACTTCTTAGTTTATCTTTTAATTTTAATAAAAAATATACCATAATGCTTCTGAGGAGAGTTTTTGCATTTAGCAATTTTAACAAAAAAAAAAAAAAATTACAAAAATATTCAGGAGGAACCGGTACCGAACCGGGAACCGGACCGTATTTCCGTCCAGTTCCCGGTTCGGTACCGGTTCCTCATGGGACCGGTTCCGGTTCTAAGAACTAAAATCCCGAAATGACCGGTCCGTGCCCACCCCTAATTGTGGCAGCTCTTCCTATTAAGGTCATAACAGCTTAAGATTAGGAATAACCTATAAGGGCTTATCTCGTACCAAGAAGGTATCAAAATTTACATTGTTTTATTGTAGTTAAGGTGAATAATTCTCAAGTAAAATTTCTAAATACTACCACAATGCATTTTGAGATAAAACATAAGAAAAAATCATGCGATTTAAGCTCAAATTGGACAGCGGGACGGGAGTTGGAGTAAAAAAAAATGTATATACCTGTCCTCGCTTGTTCAGAGGCACTCTAGACATAAAGCTGAATTTAAAGAACAAAATTAGTCAAGGAAAGGAAATAGTAATATTACAAAAATTTGAAAAAAAAAAATTATTATTAATGACAGGCATTACCTGTTAGCTTAAATGTGTTTTTAAGTAACTATATTTTTGATGATTAAGTGTTAATCTAGATGATTATGATTAACCTGAATTTGGTGAAGTGAACTTGTAATTAATTCGATAAAGTTGGTTTATTGTCATAAGTATATTTATCTGGAAATGCCCTTTTAAAAAGGGTATTTTGTGTTTCTGACGTTTTTGCAGTTAAGTGTTTTTAGTCTGAAATCAATAGTCCACAGTCAAGCCTTTCGCAATTGTCCACGCAGATGTTAAAGTGTCACGTGAAAGTCAAGTGGTGTTAGATTCAATCGTCCACGGCTGAGACAGAATAGTATAAAAGAATTCAATTGTCCAAAGTTCACGTGAAAGTCAGGTGGTGTTTTAAGTTAGATTCAATCGTCCACGGCTGAGACATAAGTGTATAAAAGAAATCAGTCGTCCATATTGCCACGTGAATGTCAAGTGACTTTAAGTCGGCTTCATTAGTCAATCATCAAGTCAAATCTTATTGTCCACGCTCGAAAGAAAGCTTATCGTCCACGTTCAAGAGAAGACGCTGTGTCCACGATCAAAGGAAAGGTTATCGTCCATGCTAAATGGGAATGCAGTCGTCCACGACAACGACAAACGCAGTCGTCCACGACAATGAAAGACAACGTCGTCCACACTCACGAATCAGACATAGTTGTCCACGTTAATGGAATGGCACAAACATCCAAAGTCTTAGCGCCAAAGTTTAAAAGACCGAGAGCGACAGTGACAGTCGTCCAAAGCTTTAACTCCGCCATTAATGGCTGCGAGAAAAAGCTATTCCAGAATGCAACGGCTAGCGAGCTATGTACGAATGCTTCTCCAACGGTCATATAATTTCTACATTCGGATATGGAGCATTTCAAGATTCAAAGCCGATAAGAGACAGAGTATAAAAAGAGAAGAAAGAGCTCGAAAGAAGAACATTTTGCAAAAATTATCTTTGAGCCCTAACAAGCAGAACACTGAGATATACTCTGCAATTTTCTACATCTCTCTATACTTTAACTTGAGTTTTATCTGTTGAGAGATTGTATCTGTTTGCTTACTGTGTTCATACTGTAAAAGTGTAAAGGCTGTAATTGACGCCAGTGAAATTTAATCAAAGTGTAAAGGCAGTGATTGACGCCCGTGAAGTTCAATCAAAGTGTAAAGGCAGTAGATCGACGGCCGGGAAGTTTGATCTGGTTTTCTCGTGAGGAGAAGGAAAGAATCTTCAAGGGGGAGCCTTGAAGCGTGGACGTAGGCAAGCTTAGCCGAACCACGTTAAAAACTGTGGTGTCAATTTCTCTCTCTCTCATTTTTATTGTTTGTTTATTTGCTGTTTTCTTATCAGTTGAACTTAAGAGAGAAATTGATTAGATTAACAAATTAAATTTAAAAAGTCTAATTCACCCCCCCCCCCCCCCTCTTAGACAAATACGATCCTACATTACCATGGGCAACTCAAAGTCGAGATGTGGAGAGTAGGTTGCAAGGCGATGCAACTCCTCTTGCATGTAAACGAACATTTTCTTTATGAAGGCACCTTTTGCCTATTGTCTTTTGTTTTTACAAGTCTTATGTACGCGGTGTGAGGGAGGAGAGAGTAGAATATGAAAGAAAAAGTAGGGAAAATCTGTGAAGGGAGGTCCCCAATTCAAAGTCTTCTCTTATCGAGGAATTCATTGTATTGTTAATAAGAGTTTTCTAGAGGGTAGAGATAGAGCTATTCATGGTGATCTCGAATTCCAAAGGTGTAATACCCTGCTTTACGGGATATTAATATTTTAATATAATTGACATATTTGTAAATATGTCAAATCAAACCCATTTTATAAAAAGAAAGCGTCATTTCGATCCTAACGATTAATAGGAATTTTAAAGAATTTATGAGAATTTTCGGAATAGTAATGCTAAATTTCGAGTAATTACGTTCCTCGAAACATAAAGGACGTTTTCGTAAAAAACAGTAAACGAAGTCCGTTTTGCGAACGGATAGTTTTGTTAGAACCCAAATAATAAATTAGACTTATTGGAAAAATAAGAAAAATTTGGAGAAACCGAATAGATAGCCGATTAACGAAACGAAGGACGAAACGAATATAAAAACAAAGGAATGACAAAAAGGTAATTTGCCAAGTTAATTTTTAATTAAAAATCAAACTTCCTTCATTCAGCAGAACACTTCTGCGATTTCAATTTGTTTTGTTTCCAGAGAGCTTTTCTCGCGGCTCTCCCTTTCTGCCCACGACGGTAATTCAACGATCCGACCTCCGATTCGCCTTCCGATCGTTCCGTTTTCTTCACGCTTTTTCCTCCAATCAACGCTCTAGGTATGATTCTATAGTTTTAGAGCGTTAAATTCCGAGTTTCGTAGAGTTTATCGTTAGGGTTTTCGTTTAGGGTTTCGGTAAAAATGTCTATTTAGGGTCCGTAATTAATAGGTTTACTGTGATTAAGTATATATTGAACGTATTGGACGTTGTTGGACTAATCTAATTGATTTAGGAAAAATGTTAGAATTTGTGAAATTTCGAGATTTTAGGAAAAACTCGTAAATTGAGAATTTAGGTGCCGAGCGTAAATTGCTCGAATAGAGAGCTCAATAAATTGGATTAGAACTTTAGGAAGTTTCCTTAGTTAAGGTTTTGTAAATTTGGACGATCGATAGCTAAACTCGTTTTAACGTCGATATTGTGTTTTGCTTCAGACAAACAACGCTCGTAGACGGAGCTTAAGCTGCTTTGGACACGAGGTAAGTTCTCGTGATCTTCTTTGGCCAATTGGCCTACACGGTACGTCGAAGTAGTCTTGAGGAGTTTTGGTGAGCGTTATTTAAATTGCTTTGGATGGGTAGTTAGGACTAGTTATTTTATAGATTATGTTGTTTCCGTCTTGATGGTACGTATGTTGTTTGTTTATCGTCTTGATGGTATATATGTGGTCGTTTACTTTAAGATATGAATTGTTCATGCATCATGATAAACGAAAAGGATAATGAAAAGGTTAACGAAAAGGTAAACGAAAAGATAAACGAAAAGGCTAACGAAAAGGATAACGAAAAGGTAAACGAAAAGGGAAACGAAAAGGCTAACGAAAAGGATAACGAAAAGGTAAACGAAAAGGTAAACGAAAAGAGAAACGAAAATGCTAACGAAAAGGATAACGAAAAGATTAACAAAAAGATAAACGAAAAGGGAAACGAAAAAGTAAACGATTGAATGGTTTATGAACAGCATATGCATAACACGCATTTTCATTTACGAGCTTACTGAGATTTTTATCTCATAGGTGTCTGTATGGTGTAGGTGAACCCGATACAGGTGACTACGAGATCCCTCCACCCGAGGAGTGATGGCAGTTGACGGAGGATGGCTCGCGGAGTGTGCTGGCGCAGTCGAGGCTTACCTGACCCGTGGGGACAGTATGTATAGATTTTTGGGATCTGGGATGTTTTTGGATTGATAGTTGTATAGACGTTATAGGATGTTTGGTTCTGGTAGTTGATAGGTTTAGGTTGATGTTTCAAATGTTTTGGTACTGTATATAGAAAATGTTTTGGTTTAAACTGTTAATTAAACGTTATGGAAATATTTTGAATGGTTTTAGGATTGGTACGGATATGCTCAGTTTTTAGAGCTATCCACGCAGTTGGATTTCGCAAAGTCCGCTGCAAGTTGGTTGAGTTTAAGTTATAAGTTGATTATGTTATTAATGATAAATGGGGAAAAATACTTGAGGTTTGCTCTCTGGAATCGGATTCCAGAGAGTGTTGATTAAGTGTTTCCAGAGAGCAGATTGGTTAGGGAAAATGAATTTACAGAGATCACTTGTAAGTAAAACAAAATAGAAAGGAGGAGAAATGGCGCTTGATGACAGCGAGCGATCGCTGCACGATGCAGCGATCGAGCGCTACGATCGCTGCACGATGCAGCGATCGAGCGCTGCACTCGATCGCTGATGCAGCGATCGTGCGCTGCATCTTTCACTCGGCAGAAAGACAGAACTGCCTCCCAGTTTTAATTGTGGTTTTAAATTGATTTTCATTTAAATTAATAATTGTTTTAAATTGTTTTAATTATTAATAGTTTTGTTTCAAATGGTTTAAAAGTTAGATTTCAATTCCGATTTCGATTCTGGTTTCGATTTCGGTTTAGATTTCGCCTAGAATTCAGTTAAAGTTATTAGGATAAAAAATATATATAGTTCGGGAAAATGGGTACAGTGTTAGGGGTGTTACAAAAGGTTTAGTAAAGGATTTAAAGGTTCAATTTTTTTTTTTCAAAATAAATACAAATAATAAATAGATTACAAATTACATGTGACTATATGGTAAGAGGTCACAAACCAAGTAATGATTTCTTTTATTATATACAATTTTTTGCATTCATCTTTTTTTAAAATCATATTTTCAAGCGTAAATAAAAATTGTCACGATTGAGAGGCCGACTCAACAGAAACATCGGGTCAAACATTCCAATACGTAGAGACAACTCGATCATCCAGTCCAAAACTTGATTAACAGTAGAAAACTTAATTCAAAATTTAAGGTCACATAGCTCACATGAGATGAGCCGAGATCCACATAGTGATCATAGAGTTACAAAGATAATGAAATATATATCAAAAATAAGTATTGTTTAGGAAAGAATAAACATCCAACGCCAAAACAAATTCATGCTACAAACAAGAAAGAAAGGGAAATCAAGATGCTCTGCCAGGAACACTCCTCTTGTCTGCTTCGATTCTTAACTATGAAAGAGAGTGGTCATTTGGGTTAAGTGATTAACTTAGTAGAAAGTCTTATACTCTATTCTAATACATGAGAAAACTAGTTTTATTATTTCATTCTAAAACTATGAAGTACAACATTCCGCTGTTGGATTGAAACACCAGATTTTCGTTGTGGCAGGTTAAGATGCGGGCGATTATGGTGCAGATGGATTTGGACGATGCGTTGTTGGGCATTGAGAAGATGCCGTCATCATGGACTGAGGAGGAGAAGCAGCGTAAGGATCGTAAAGCACTATCTCAGATTCATCTGCATCTGTCGAATTAGATTCTTCAAGATTGTTTGAAGGAAAAATCCGCTGCGGCACTTTGGCTGAGATTGGAGCAGTTGTGTATGACAAAAAAGCCTGACTAGCAAGCTACACTTGAAGCAGTGTCTTTATTCCCATCGTATGACAGACGGTACGTCTCTAGAGGATCACTTAACTGTTTTTAAAGAAATTGTCTCTGATTTGGAATCCATGGAAGTTAAGTACGACGAAGAAGATTTAGGTTTGATATTGCTATGTTCACTGCCTACTTCATATGCTACTTTTAGAAATATTATTTTATACAGTCGTGATTCTTTAACTTTGGATGAGGTTTATGATGCTCTATTCTCTAAGGAGAAAATGGATAAGCTTGTTGGTGGCTCAGAGGCCAAGGGTGAGGGCCTTGTTGTGCGAGGAAGACCGCAAGAGAGGAATTCTAATGGGGATAATCGAGGCAGGTCGAAATCCAAGAATAACAAGGATAACACATGTAGGTACTGCAAGAAAAAAGGTCACATTATTGCTGAGTGTTATAAACTGCAAAATAAGAACAAGAAAACTGGTGAAAATTAGAAGGGAAAACAACTAAAGAAGTCTGGCGAAGTTGATGTTGCTGAAAATCATAGTGATGATGTAGCGACCCTTACCCGTATCCTAATTTTTACCGTATTATTATTATTATTATTTTTATCCTTACATTTATAAACTTTAATGACGTTCATACGGAATTAAAACTTTTTAAACCGAAATCAGAATTGGAATTAAAATCATTGAAGTCTATATTCTTAAAACCGTTTAAAACTAAACATAATTCAACTAAATAAAACCTTAAATAATTAAAACTATTAAATAAAACAGAGAAGAGAACCATTAACAGAAAAGACAAAAGGGAGGGCAGAACTGACTTTCTGCCGAGGAGGAGAGGGGCGATCGATCACGGCGATCGATCGCTGCAGCGGCGATCGATCACGGCGATCGATCGCAGCACAGCGAAACGATCGCGGTGATCGATCACTGCCCATCACAGCGATCGATCGCCCACTTGGGCGATCCCTGCTGTCTTCTCCTGCTTTCTTCCTCTTCCCCTTTCCTTTAACATGCTCTCTGGAAATCGAGAATTCCAGAGAGCTTCCCTCTTTCATTTCACCTCCTCTGCACACTTATACATTTTTCTTCATTCAATCCTAAACTTCAATAATATACCAAACATCCTAACACCTCAAAATAACGTTTCATCCGTTCTCGTACATTCTTTAAAACATGACTTAAACTAGAATAAGACCATTAAATCTAACGGCATGGATAGCTCTAAAACTCGAGTCATCCGTACCCAACCTAGAACATCTCCAAGACTTTCCATAAAAATCGAAATAAAAGCTTTAACAAAACATTTTATAAAATCAGTCTATCAAACATCAAAACATCATTCTTTTCAACTAACCAGACCCAAGCATCCTAATATATTCAGCTATACAATTCATATCGTGTCCCCAAAACATATACCTACATTCCCACGGGTCGGTTTAAGCATCGACTGCGCAACACACCACCGCAAGCCATCCTCCGTCAACTGCATCATTCCTCTGGTGGAGGGATCTCGTCCTCACCTATATCGAGGTCACCTACACCATAAAGACACCTATGAGCTAAAGGCTCAATAAGTTCTACGTAAATGCTTATGCATGAACATGTATGTGCAATTTTTATAACACCGTCACTCATGCATTTCCTCATTCATTTATTCATTCATTTATTCATTCATTCTCACCGTGACATTCTTTTGGTTACCGAAGCCTATCACTCGACAGATGGATAGGGCCCGTCAAGCGGTTAGACAGCCCACACCATTTGAAGGGAGGGAAACCCGCTCACCACGGAACGCCGGGTCTGAACCTCACCCCGATAACCACATACAGAGGGTTGTTTACATGATACTTTACTTGCCTTTACGTGCATTTCTTTTTCATGAAACCTATGCGTAAATTCGTTTTCATGACGTTTTTAAAACTATGATGCATGAACAGATATAAACATAAAATAATCAACCATCATACGTACCATCAAGACACTCAAAGCATAACCTACAAAAGAACTAATCCTAACTACCCAACCAAAGCATTTAAACAAACAATTCACCAATGATCCTCGACGCGACTTCGACGTACGGTGTAGGCTAATTGGCCAGAGTAAGTCACGAGAACTTACCTTGTGTCCGTTGCAGCTCAAGCTCCGTCCACGAGCGTTGTTCACCTAAGCAAAACACATTATTTATCATTAACACGCATTTGAACCGATAGATATCCTAATCAACGAAGTCCTTCACTAAGGAACTTCCTTAAAATTCTAACTTAACTAATCGAGGTATTTAAACAACGATTAACGCTCGATAGTTTAAAACCACAATCAACGAGTCTTCCTAAAAATCCGAAAATTCTCCAATTTTAACATCTTTCACAAATTAATCTAACTTCGTCCAATAATGCTTAATACGTTCAATACATTCATAAACTATGACAACTTATCGATTTCGAACCCTAAATCTCGATTTTTACGATAATCCTAAACGAAAACCTAAATGTATAACTTCGTTAAAACTGAAAACTAACGTCCGAAGGCTGTAGAATCTTACCTAGAACGTTGATCGGAGGAGAAAACGTGAAGAACGGAGGTCGATTGGAGGAGAAACGAGCGTCGGAATTGGATTGGCCGTCGATGGCAGAGAGCTTCGCTCTCTGGTTTTCTCGCGCAGGAAGGAGGAAATGAGGAGAAAAGAAGGATTTTGATATTTTATAATATTGACTTGTCAAATGACCGTTTTGCCCTTCCTTTGTTTTTATATTTGTTTCGTCCTTTGTTTCGTTAATTAACTAGCTATTCGGTTTCACCAAATCTCCTTATTTCACCAATAAGTCCAACTTATTATTCGGGATTTATTAAAACTGTCCGTTTGCAAATCGGACCTCGTTTACTATTTTTACTAAAACGTCCATTATATTACGAGAAACGTAATTCCCGTAATTTAGCGTCACGACACCTAAAATTCTCATAATTTTCCTAAAATCCATATTAATTATTAGAATCGTAATAACGCTTTCTTTTTGTAAAACGGGTTTGATTTGACATATTTACAAAAATGTCATTTACATTAAAGTATTAATATCCCGAAAAGCCGGGTATTACATTCCATCCACCTTATTCGTGATCGATCGCCGCTGCAGCGATCGATCGCCCCTCTCCTCCTCGGCAGAAAGTCAGTTCTGCCCTCCCTTTTGTCTTTTCTGTTAATGGTTCTCTTCTCTGTTTTATTTAATAGTTTTAATTATTTAAGGTTTTATTTAGTTGAATTATGTTTAGTTTTAAACGGTTTTAAGAATATAGACTTCAATGATTTTAATTCCAATTCTGATTTCGGTTTAAAAAGTTTTAATTCCGCATAAACGTAATTAAAGTTTATAAATGTAAGGATAAAAAAAATAAAAAATAATACGATAAAAATTAGGATACGGGTAAGGGTCGCTACAGATGATGAACTTCTCGTTGCGTCTGTCATTGATTCGAAGCAGAGCGAGGAGTGGATTCTTGATTCTGGCTGCACGTTTCATATGTGTCCCAATCGGGACTGGTTTTCAACATATGAAGCAGTTTCTAGAGGTGCCGTTTTGATGAAAAATAACGCATCTTGTAGAATTGCTTGCATTGGTACGGTCAGGATTAATATGTTAGATGGAGCCATTCAGACACTTGGCGATGTGAGACATGTTCTTGATATGAAGAGAAATATGATATCTTTGAGTACTCTTTATTATAAATGGTACAAGTACACTGGTGAAGGTGGAGTTGTGAAGGTCAGCAAAGGTTCTCTTGTCGTGATGAAGGAGCTCAGAAAAACTGTCAGTTTATATGTTCTGCAGAGCTCTACAGTTACAGGTG
>CM039502.1:65570728-65696488 GCA_022432975.1 Begonia masoniana | reverse complement strand
AAAAAAAAAAAAAAAAAAAATACTCCCATATTTCTCACATCTAAATGAGTGGTTTTTCTTTTTCCTCTTTTCTCAAAACTTGTGCAAGAAAATTGGTTGTTGGTGAATGTCACCCATCTATTTGTTATCAAGGATCGAAATACTCACCACATTCTGCTCCGTGGGGTACTCAATGATGGCCTCCATCGCATTCCCTCGGCTGGTCCAGTTTTGTCACGGCTCAAGCATTCCACTCCTGTTCTAGACACCATTTGGCATTGTCGTTTGGGTCACCCCTCCTCACTTGTGTTGCAGCAAGTGTTGGGATTTTGTAGTCTAAATTCAAAAAATATTTTGTATCAACTTTGTACTCCTTGTCAAATGAGTAAAAGTCATCAATTACCATTTCCAATTTTCCAATTCACATGCCAAATTTCCTTTCGATATGGTACATACTGATGTGTGCGGTCACTTCCTGATAAAATCTATTACTAGTGCAAGATACTTTGTTCTATTTGTTGATGATTGTACTCGTTTTACTTGGCTCTTTCCACTAAAATTAAAAAATGAAGTTTAAAACACCTTTGTCCATTTCCATCAATTTGTTCACACCCAGTTCGGTACTAAAATCAAATGTGTCCAATCGGACTGGGGTGGCGAATTCCAATATCTTTCCCTTCTTTTTAAATCCCTTGGCATTCAGCATCAAATTTCTGGTCCATATACTCTAAATCAAAATGGTCACGTGGAACGAAATAACTGTCATGTTGTTGAAATTGGCCTCACTTTACTTTTTCATTTTTCTATCCCACATCATTTCTGGCCCTATTCTTTGCTCACAGCTGCTAGTTTAATCAATTTACTATCCACTCCCATCCTAAACCACAAGTCCCATTTTCAATGTTTGTTCAACAACATTCCAGATTACTCATCTCTTCGCGTTTTTTTGGTTGCCTTTGTTTTCCTCTTCTTTGTTCTTTCAATCAGCACAAACTCCAACCCTGGTCCCTCCCATGTGTACTCTTAGGGCCCAGCCCAAATCAAAAAGGCTATCTTTGCCTCGATCCTAAATCCAACAAAGTTTATATCTCTCGTCATGTTACCTTTGTGGAGTATCAATTTCTGTTTTCTTCATTCACTAAACATGTTTCTCAACCTCCCCCTTTACACTCAATATTCCCTACATCCCTCACCCTCCCACCAACCCTACTCAACCTACTCCACACTCATCGCTTTCTCCTCTCCTCCATATCGATGATTCTCTCTCCACCTCTCCACCCTCTATTCCTGCAACTACTATTCTACCCCCTCATATACCATCTGAACCCCCTCCATATCCAAGAACCAAACATTTTCACTCACAACAGTCATCCTATGACAACTAGGGCCAAAGTCGATGTTTTCAAACCAAAAGCTTTCCTTATCGAACCAGTCCTTGAACTGAAAACGTATACCCAAGCTGCAAAATATCCTCACTGTCATGAAGGAATAAATATCTGCTCTCAAACATACCAACACATTGACGTTAATTCCATTACCAAGAGGTGCCACACTTATAGGCTGCTAGTGGGTTTTCAAGACCTAGCTCAACTCTGATGACACAGTTTTTTGGCATAAGGCCAGTCTCGTGGCGAAAGGTTATGATTAGACGGAATGTATTGATTACGATGAGTCGTTCAGTCCAGTGGTAAAACCAACTTCAGTCCGAATAGTGCTATCATTAGCCATCTCATCTCGCTGGATTATCAAACAACTCGATATCAACAATGCCTTCTTACACGATGATCTGACTAAAAAGGTTTACATGCAACAACCTCATGGATTTACTGATTCCTCTTCTCCGTCGGCTGTATGCTTTCTACACAAAGCTCTATATGGTCTCAAGCAATCTTCGAGAGTGTGGTATAACAAGTTATATATCACATTAATTAATTGGGGCTTCTCAGCATCAAAGTACGACTCGTCCCTCTTCATATGTTGTACGCCATCTTCCATCCATATCATGCTTGTGTATGTCGACGATATTATTTTGACAGGTGACTCTACTGCTCTCTTAACCCAGCTCATAACGTATCTACACTCTTAGTTTAGAGTTCGAGATCTTGGACCTTTATCATACTTTCTAAGCATCTCGGACACCTACTAGTATGAATTTTTCTCAATCACGATATATATCTGAGCTACTACACAAGGCAAATATAGATTCTTGTAAGCCAGTTCCGACTCCCATGACCACTGGACCTGTGTTATCCATACACTGAGAGACACCTTTACAGGATGGTTTTATATACCGCAGTATAGTTGGCGGTCTCTAATATTGTTACCTTATACGACCAGATATTGTTTTCGTAGTAAACAAGGTCTCACAGTTCATGCATGCACCTTCTGACATCCACTGGCAAACAGTCAAGAGAATTCTACGATATCTTAAAGGTACTTCTTCTCTCGGCATCTCCTTCACGCCCTCCACTTCGTGTGATCTCGCATGTTATACGGACACCGACTGGGCCTCCTACCTTGATGATCGGAAAAGCACCAATGACTTCTGTGTCTTTTTAGGGACAAACTTTATCCCCTGGTCTTCAACTAAATAGAAGGTTGTCTCACGATCCAGCACAAAATCAGAATATCGTCGTATATCTATTGGTGTTGCAGAGGTTCTATGATTATAGTCACTCTTAACGGAACTTGTCATTTTCTCTTTTACAGTACCTCTCATACTCTGTGATAACTTGAGTGCAACCTATCTTGCCTCAAATTCAGTACTGCACTCAAAATCCAAACATGTGGAGATTGATTTTCAATTCGTCCGGAAAAAGGTTCTTCGAAAGAAACTATCGGTCAAGTTCACCCCTTCAACCAACTAACTTGTTGACGCGCTTAAAAACCTCTTCCACCACCGCCATTCAACCTTTTCGTCTCTGAGATCTTTGGCCCTCGACCTTGATCTTGAGGGAGGATATTAGACAATATACATTCACTATTCATTTACAGTTTTGTTAGATCTCAATTGTAGTCTTTTCATATCATCATTATTGTCCTTTAGTATATACATGTAATACACAATTTTGAAAATCACAATACAGAAAAATTTCATTTCGATCTACCGCCTCTTCTCTTCTTCTTCCTTCTCGTTTCTTCCTCTTTGGTTCCCTCTGGTTCTCTGCTTCTACATTTCATAACAGAGAGAACTCAACTTCTCAACGATGAATCTATTTCTTCGCTTCTTTGCTAATAAATCACAATTTCTTTGAAAAATGCAAGGATATATAAAATTACAATAATCCGTACATATAATTTGATTAAGTTTTGAATAATTAGAAATTTCGTTTTCTTTTTTACCAAAAAGATTTGAACTAAAAAATTTGTGTCTTATTTGATCATGATTTACTGAAAGGATAGAAATAGATTTTAAAATACCCCATATTTTGAAGTTTAAAATGAATATTACCTTATTTTATATTAACTAAAAATCTTTAAACTCCGTACATTTTCCCAAAATGGGGAAAATGTACTACAAGTTAAATTTCAAATTATCTACAAAGTGTTTTTTCAATTTATTGATTTTACTCATCGAGAAAATAAGACAACCTATGACATGTTGACCGTGAATATGCAAAACTCAACACGTGAAATTTTGATTAATTATAAAAATATGAGTTATTACAATTTTTCTCTCACGAGTCCTTTGTGAATCGTGGATCAATCTTCAATCAAAACTTGTTACACAAGGAAGGAGGAGAAAGACGTTGAGAGTTTTTCCAAAAGCTACAGGGATAAATGGGAGAGAAATAAGAGGTAGAACCACGTGCGATGTGGTGGTGGATGGAAGAAAAGCAAGAAAGAAAGGACATTTGCTTCACTATTGACCAAAAGTTTTAATTTTACCCTTCCTACAACTCTTTTGTTCCCTTTCTTTTCACTTCTGTTAATAACAATTGTGCCCTTTAATTTAGCTGATTCAAATAGTGTTGTCTCATTGATTAAACTGAAATATCCTAATTAAACTCACATATTTTAACTATATTATTCATAGAAAATTGTTATGACCATTGTTCATAAAGGCTAATCAAACTTCATTTGTCTAAATAATGAAGATGTGATGGTCAAATTCCTAGCTAGGTTATATGAGAGAGTCTTACTTGTCTAAATAATAATGGAGTGCTGGTCAAAAGCCAAGCTAGCTAATATGGAGAGAGAGAGAGAGCATTAGTGTTAGCTAGCACTACGGAAGCGCCTAGTAGGGCAGAGAGTCTGAGTACTACGAAAGCACCAAATTTGGCTAAGTTCATGAATCAACTACCTTCTTTCTCCTATATAAACAACCATTTCTTCCCCCATTCCTTCTCACTCTCACTTTACACTTCCAACGTAATTACCTCGGAAGGAAAAGAATTTCCTTTCTTCTATATCTTCTCTCTCGCTCTCTACAAAAATGCCTTCATCTGCCATTACTGTAGTCTCGAAATGCACCATTTTTCCCGAACAAAAAGCTTCAATAAAGTCACTGAAACTGTCAGTTTCCGACCTTCCGATGCTCTCCTGTCAGTATATCCAAAAGGGTGTTTTACTGTCTTCCCCAACATTCTCTTTTGCTGATCTCTTATGCTTTCTGAAACGCTCTCTTTCTACTACTCTCTCCCACTTCCCTGCCCTCGCAGGTCGACTCTCCACGGATGACGACGGGTACGTTTACATCCTCTGCAATGACGCCGGCGCCGAGTTCATCGGAGCAAAAGCTAAACACCTCTCTACAAAAACTATTCTTTCATCTCCGGATGTACCCAGTTGTTTTAAAGGTTTCTTCGCCTACGATAGAACTCTTAGCTTTTCGGGCCACTTTAAGCCGCTGCTTGCTGTTCAGGTGACAGAACTCGGTGATGGCGTATTCATCGGATGCACTGTGAACCACGCCGTTACCGACGGGACTTCCTTCTGGCATTTCTTTAACACTTTTGCTGACTTTTGCAAGGGGGCTAAGAAAATCTCTCGCTCGCCCAACTTCTGCAGAAACACAGTTTTTGACTCGCCGGCCGTGCTCCAATTCCCTCCCGGAGGGCCGAAGGTCACCTTCTCCATTGACCGTCAGCTGCGTGAGAGAATATTCCACTTCAGCAGGGAAGCAATTCTGAAGCTGAAGCTCAGAGCCAACGACAATAGTCCGATGCTTAAACCTAAACTACCCGATATTTCGGATTCGGCCAAGATTCTGGGAAAGGAATTTAACGACAGTTGGGTAAACGTTAACGGCGATTGCTGCACAGCCACCAGGAAGATAACGTCTGTTGACTCCTTCAATCGGACGGACGAGATCTCGTCTTTCCAATCACTCTGCGCTCAGCTATGGCGATCTGTGACGCGGGCGAGAAATCTAGATCCTTTCAAAACGACGACGTTTAGAATGGCCGTAAATTGCCGACACAGGCTGGAACCGAAGCTGGAGTCGCACTACTTCGGCAACGCGATACAGAGCATCCCGACGACGGCTCAAGCCGGCGAGGTAGTCTTCCAAGAGTTGAGCTGGTCAGCCAATTTGCTCCACCAAAACGTGGTTGCCCACAACGACGCTACGGTGCGCCGCGGAATAGCAGATTGGGAGAGGGATCCCAGATTGTTTCCCTTAGGAAACTTCGACGGCGCATCGATCACGATGGGAAGCTCTCCCAGATTCCCGATGTACGAAAATGATTTCGGGTGGGGCCGACCTCTGGCCATCCGAAGCGGTGGGGCCAACAAATTCGACGGCAAGATCTCAGCTTTTCCCGGCAGAGAAGGAAAGGGGAGCGTTGATCTTGAGGTGGTTCTATCACCTGACACCATGGCCGAGTTGGAAACTGACCCGGAGTTCATGCAATACGTCTCCGATACGGCCTGAACGACGGCGTTAGATATTTCGAAGCTGGGACCCATTGTAGAGCAGCAGTTAAACTGGCGTTGACTTCATTTGGACGGTCTAGATGAAGTGGGAGAGTCTTCGTTAAACGGCAACTCTTTTGGCGAGGTTTGTTTAATTTGTATACTGGGGGGTGTACTAGGGTTGTCCTTTTCTAGTATTTAACTTTCCATGTGAATAAATTAAAGAACTTCATAAATTCCGCACGTGGGTGTATTTTCATTTAAGTAATCATTTTATGCTTCTCAAAAATTTCAACAAGAGCAAATAGGAGAAAAAGAAAGTCCATGTTTATCTAATTTAGATTAGATTATCTAATTATTTGATATTTACATTAATTTTATTTTGATTTTTGTTAAATCAATACAATAATTTAAATAAATCACTTTTTTAAATATCTAAAATCAAAATAAATAATTATATATTTTGCAAACTACAACTCACTACAAAGAGGACTGTGTGGAGCCATAGTCACATGGAATTCAAGTTGTCTCGGGTTATAAAAAAGAAGCAATCCACTTATTGTGTAGTCTTCCAAGAACTCGAGAGCTTTAGTTGGTTTTCAACGGATAGCCTTTGAGTGGTAAGAATTTGTACTTCAATAGTTTCATCATGACATTAAACATAATGTTATGTGAAAAATTTAACTTTACAGTCTAACGCAACACGTCATTTAGTGATGATGAATTATAATTATATAAAATGAGAGTAGAAAATTAAAATAGGAATCTTCTAATACTTTTGATCAAAGTTGAATGAACAAGAGGAGGCTCGTAAATGAGTAAAAGGATGGGTATGTCTATGGTCTAGTCTATGGAGGGTAGCTGGTAAAAGCTTTCGGCGCGAGGGAGTAGATGATGTTTACCATGAATTGAATTCAGACAAAAGTTTAGAAAGATTATCTCATCGCTTAGATCAGGCTTTTCAATCACTGTACTTGGATTTAATGTGTCCTTTTCAGTTGTCTTTTTTCTTAGGAGTCCAAATCTTGGTTATGGGTTTCATTAGTTTTGATATTTCCTATAACCCTAGTGTTTTTATTGGGTTAACAGCCCAATCTACCAGCTTATTTTTAGCACGACAGTCCGGCTATCTCGTTCATTAAATTGCTCAAACTTTTTGTGCTCGGGTAGAGTTTCTTCTATGAACTTGGGCATGTGTGCGGATATAATAGGTGTCACAACTCGTAAGGCACTAAGACAGAATGGAGAACAACTTGTCTCATGCGAGCAACAAACCGACCAATCCTTGACGTTGATTAATTATTATAGCAGCGAAAGACTTGTTAGAAAATAAAGCCAGGATCCAAAACTTTGATTAAATCATAGTGTAACAGTGATGTCTAAATAGTAAATACTAAAACTCTAAAATTAATGTACTGCGCAATAAATATCTACATAATATGTCCATACGTAATAACAAACTAAACAATTTTATATTGTGAAATGAGTTATATTTTATAAACAAATAACTTTAAGAAATGAACTACTAAAAATAAATGCCAAACCAATTCCACATAGACTAGTGGTCTTTCTAACTAAGAATTGAAAAAAATGTCGCTTGGGTGAATAAACTAGATTAAGTAGGAATAAAATTTTACATTCAACGATATGTTTTGACAAAATATGTGAGTGTGTCATGTATAAAACGTTTAGTAAAATCTTATTAGAAACAAATAGTACGGCAAGTGTTGAAATCTTCAATTCTAATTTGTTACCTGCGTGAAATAAACCTTTACCATAAAGAAAAACTCAGTTAAAATGAAGACACTTACGAATTTTAGGCACACTATACAATAGGCATAAACAATAATATCAAAAAAAATTGGTGTATTATGCTGGTCTTCGAGTGTACTCAAATCAAAATTTTCTATTGCAGATATGTAATATTGTGGGTTGATTCGACGGTTTGCACATACGATCTTGTTCCTAGTTTTTTGACCACACAACAGTTCGATGTTGTGTGAGTCATTATGTAGTGGTTGACGGAGTTTGCCCATCCCGTTTTGACTCGAGTAGATTGTTTCCTTGTGTAAATTTGATTTTTGTGTCTCGGTAGCATAGCTCATCTCAGTGAAGTTTCTCCTTGCATCGTTCTCGATCTCAGTAGTGGGAACCTTGATTGAGTTCTAAGGAGTTCCTTAGTTGTTGTTTTCATCGCTAGTTTTGAATAGTTAAGGAAATCATTTTGGCATTTTGGGGATGTGATGATAATGGGATAAATCACCCATCCTTAGCGGACTTTAACCAATTGTGGAGTCAACTTTAGCGTGTAGTGGTGCTAAGTGCTCCATTCGAGGTCGTGTTATTTGCCTCTAGGCTTGGGCGTGTGGGTTGCGTTTAGCGCTAGGGTTAACATGTTTTCTTTAAGTTCATTTGAGGCGTGATATCAGTTAATTCAGAATGAAGTGTAATGGTAATTCCGAAGTGTCATGACTCATTCATGATTTTAAATTAGTGACAGGTCGTTCATACTTAAATTGCCTCGTCGGTATGGGTATGTGATGTGAAATCAAAATAAAATTCCTTAAAGAGAATTACACCCAAAAAAGAAAGTCTTCACAACTTTAGTCACGAATTGTGCGAGCTTTAGAAGGCGCATTTCTACGAATTTTAAGCTGAAATTTTAACAGCTCCGCACATAGTGAATAAGGAATCATCCATAAAAATTTCAGATCCGAATTCACACGAACGAGAAAGATATGATCCAACAAGTGCAAGCTGGTCAAATTGGTGCCAACATACCCTTCTACTTTAGGGCTACACTCCAATGAATGAGAAAGCACTCCAACTTGATGAATTATAATTTAACTTTAAGAAATGAACTACTAAAAATAAAAAATAAATGCCAAACCAATTCCACATAGACTAGTGGTCTTTCTAACTAAGAATTGAAAAAAATGTCGCTTGGGTGAATAAACTAGATTAAGTAGGAATAAAATTTTACATTCAACGATATGTTTTGACAAAATATGTGAGTGTGTCATGTATAAAACGTTTAGTAAAAACTTATTATAAACAAATAGTACGGCAAGTGTTGAAATCTTCAATTCCAATGTGCTACCTGCGTGAAATAAACCTTTACCATCAAGAAAAACTCAGCTAAAATGAAGACACTTGTGAACTTTAGGCACACTATACCATAGGCATAAACAATAATATCAAAAAAATTTGTGTATTATGCTGGTCTTCGAGTGTACTCAAATCAAAATTTTCTATTGCAGATACGTAGTATTGTGGGTTGATTCGATAGTTTGCACATACGATCTTGTTCCTAGTTTTTTGACCACACAACAGTTCGATGTTGTGTGAGTCATTATGTAGTGGTTGACTGAGTTTGCCCATCCCGTTCTGACTCGAGTAGATTGTTTCCTTGTGTAAATTTGATTTTTGTGTCTTGGTAGCATAGCTCATCTCAGTGAAGTTTCTCCTTGCATCGTTCTCGATCTCAGTAGTGGGAACCCTGATTGAGTTCTATGGAGTTCCTTAGTTGTTGTTTTCACCGCTAGTTTTGAATAGTTAAGGAAATAATTTTGGCATTTTGGGGATGTGATGATAATGGGATAAATCACCCATCCTTAGTGAACTTTAACCAATTGTCGAGTCAACTTTAGCATGTAGTGGTGCTAAGTGCTCCATTCGAGGTCGTGTTATTTGCCTCTAGGCTTGGGCGTGTGGGTTGCGTTTAGCGCTAGGGTTAACATGTTTTCTTTAAGTTCATTTGAGGCGTGATACCAGTTAATTCAGAATGAAGTATAATGGTAATTCCAAAGTGTCATGACTCATTCATGATTTTAAATTAGTGACAGGTCGTTTATACTTAAATTGCCTCGTCGGTATGGGTATGTGATGTGAAATCAAAATAAAATTCCTTAAGGAGAATTACACCCAAAAAAGAAAGTCTTCACAACTTTAGTCATGAATTGTGCGAGCTTTAGAAGGCGCATTTCTACGAATTTTAAGCTGAAATTTTAACAGCTTTGCACATAGTGAATAAGAAATCATCCATAAAAATTTCAGATCTGAATTCACACGGACGAGAAAGATATGATCCAACAAGTGCAAGCTGGTCGAATTGATGTCAACATTCCCTTCCACTTTAAGGTTACACTCCAATGAATGAGGAAGCACTCCAACTTGATAAATTCTGAGATTGTTCAACTCCACAAAAAAATTATCACCTTTAAAAGTGATTGGAGATAAATTAAAAGTTACTTTGCCAAACTCTTGCGAATAGACAAATCGACTAAGTACAACACACACAATCAGCAATAAAAACCAAGAGAAATTTGAGGGGATTTACAAGATAGCAAAAGATGTTTATTCTTCAAATTCAAGCTGTCCAAAATGGTACTCAACTAGGAGTATTAATACCCTTACAAAATAACTTACGAAATTCAAACGAAAATAGAGTTAAAGACCTTTGTAACTGTCCATAACTAATCGGCTAAGTTCTAGAAAACCGATTATTGCGTGTAACCTACAATTTATTGTCATTTTCCTTTTCTAAATACATTAGTAATAAATCACATGTTTTCCTTGATTCTTGCAAGCATTTGAACAGCCCTCCACGTCATTTATCCATCTCTATCTTCTCCCTTGTTTCTCCTCCAATCAATGATGGTAAAACTTCCATAGTGTTTTGGCCTTGTTCCCATTTTAGTGAGTGCTTCGGATTATACATATCTTGTGGTGTTGGAATTTCATTAAAACTCCTTTGCAACTCATGTAATGCAAAATAAAGAGAAATGTAATAATTGATTAGCCTATTTGCTTGGGACCTAGTGATAGGTCTATGTGGCACATCATTCACTCGGGGTTGAGAATGATTTTTTCTCAAATCCGACACTTATTCCATGTGTTGCTCATCTCCAATATAAGGGGAAATGTCTTACACATTGAAAGTTGCTCAGACTCCATACTCTTCAGGAAGTTTAATTTTGTAAGCATTATCATTCACTTTCTCAAGGACTTTGAAGTGACCATCGGCCCATGGTGCTAGTTTAGAACGTATTTGCCCCGTCAATCTTTCTTTTCTCAAGTGCATCCACACTAAGTCTCATTCTTTAAAAATCATGGCATTTCTTCTTTTGTAAGCCATTTTTGCTTACAATTCATTTTTCTTTCAAATGGTTTTGCTTTCTTCTTCGTGCAATGCTCGAATCAAATCGGTCTTAGTTTTCCCATCATAATTAACCAATTCCTTAGTTGGTAGAAGGATGAGATCGATCGGTGTGAGAAGATTTAACTTGTCGACCACTTCAAAAGGAGACTTAGTAGTTTTATTATTACTACAATTGTAGGCAAACTCGATATATGGAAGTTGAATATCCCAATTTTTAAGTCGTTTCCCTACAATTGTTCTTAGAAGAGTTCCAATGGTTTTATTCACTACCTCGGTTTGGTCATCGGTTTTGGGGTGATATGAAATACTAAATAACAATTTTCTTCCTAAAATTCTCCAAAGTCTCTTCCAAAAAGAACTCAAAACTTTGTGTCCTTATCAGACACAATAGTTTTTGGAATTCTATGAAGTCTTACTACTTCATTGAAAAATAATTCGGCCACATGGTGAGAATCATGCATCTTGTTACAAGCTGTAAAGTGTGTCATCTTTGAGCATCTATCAACCACAACCAAAATAGCTTGTTTTTCTCTAATAGTGCATGTCAAGCCTAGAACAAAGTCCATGCTTAGTTCTACCCAAGGATGAGTAGGTACGGGTTGAGACATATACAAGCAATGAGGTTGCAATCGACTTTTAGCTTTTTTGCACACGATACACTTCTCCACAATTTTGTGTACATCCTTTAGCAAGTGTGGCCAAACGAAATGCTCCTTTAAAGTTGCATAAGTTCCCTTTTTACCAAAATGACTTGCAAGACCACCTCCATGGGCATCCCTAGGAAGTAGTTCAGACCACCTCCATGGGCATCCCTAGCAAGTAGTTCTTGGAGATTACTAATAGGAATGCACAATTTTTTCCTTTGAACAAATATTCATCTATGAGGTAGTAGCCATTTTTTGCTTTGGAAGCACAATTTTTTTACCAAAAGGAAAAAACTTTATCATCAACATATACATCTTTTATCCATTCAAAACCAAATAATCTAGTCTTCAGTTCGGTTAACAAAGAGTACCTTCTCGATAAAGCATCCGCTACAACATTGTTTTCTCCTTTTTTGAATTTCATTTTGTACGGATATATTTCAATGAATTTCACCTACTTAACATGCCTTTTATTGAGTTTCCTTTGGCTCTTGATGAATTTGAGGGCTTGAAGATCAGTGTTGATGATAAATTCTTTTAGGAGTAAATAATGTTGCCATACTTTCAGTGCTTTTACCAAAGCTTAAAATTCTTTGTCATAAGTGGAATAATTCAAGGAGCCCACTTTTATTTTCTCACTATAATATGCAATTGGTCTTCCTTCTTGCATAAGTATAGCTCCTACTACCACTCCCGAAGCATCGCACTCTACTTTGAACAATTTGTTGAAATCGGGTGGAGTTAGGATTAGGGAATTGCATAGCTTTTCCTTGATCTTTTCAAATCTTGTTTGGCATTCATTAGTCCAATGAAAGTCTTTCTCATTCTTTGTACAATCTGTAATAAGGGACATGATGGTACTAAAATTGCTCACAATCCTTCGGTAGAATGAAGCAAGGCCGTGAAAGTCTTTACTTTTGAGATGTTGCTTGGAATCGACAACTCCTTAATAGCTATCATCTTACTCTCATCCACTTCCATGCTCTGGCTTGAAATAACAAATATAAGAAAATTCATTTTGTCTTGCACAGAAGAGCTCTTTTTGAGATTATCAAACAATTTGGCTTGTCTTAGTGTCTCCAATAACTGTAACACCCGACAATTTCGGCCAGGTGATTTTCTTAACCATTTTTATTGTCACCCTTTTGTTGGCCTTTATGATTTTAAATTTAATGCCAAGACTTATTTATTACAAGTTGAGTTAAACTAGGTTGGGTGGCAAGTTTGTAATTAAGATGGATTTTAATTGGTATAAATAGGTTATGGGAATTCTTAAATCTCATTAAAACCTCGCTGTAGCCGACATTTCCTCTCTCGGAGATTCCCTTCCTTCCAGATCTCTCTCTCTGCCAGCTATTCCTTCGCCGGCGACCAGTTCTTCAGCCTCCACTTTGACAATCTACGCTCTAGGTAAGACTTAGACAATATAGTTACTGGGTAGTTACTTAGAGCTCTGTCTTCAGCTAGAACTTGAGGTTTCAGATTCTTCACTAACAGAGTAATGGTAGATGACAATCATGATCTGTGTTTAGTAATGGCATTTTCGATTCGATTCTGGACATTAAGATAACAAACCGTGTTTAGTTGTTAGACTTAATCCGATTATTTAGGTTCTGGAAGTTTAATCTGTACACACTAGGCGCTCGACTAGGAAGATTTAGAAATATTTATGTTAGGTACTAGGATGACTTTTAGTTAGGATTTTGATTTAACACTGTGATGTGAAATGTTTCTAGGTGAAGAAGTTTGAAGAGAAGTGCTCAAGTTGCTAAGGAAACCAGGTAAGTGAGTGAGTAAGACTTCCGGCCATTAGGGCCCTACATCACAAGGGTACTAAATAGAAGTTGTTTATGATGTTAAAAGTACCTGTGCTAACATCTGGTTGTCTTTAGTACTCGAGTTGATGTTATGATCCTTTGATGAATGAATGACTTGTTCAGTAGTCTGATGAACTGAGATTACTCATGCTCATGCATCATGAATATTTCTCAAGCATATGAAGATGTTTTAAGTGCATGATTTCTCCCATGAACAAGATATGAACATGAAACTTATGCAACAATGATTAAGAGAGTGTTGGAGGCGGTTTGGCGTATGTCATTGTCCAAAAGAAGGACCATGAATACGACCCGCAAGGGACTATGTACACTCTCACTGTCAACCCCCTTTTCGGCACAAATCCTCCCTTAATCCATATGATGAAAACGATGAACATGAACAAGAACAAGAACATGAAAAGATCATGAACATGTGTTTCCTTTAATTTGTGCATTCATGCATACATGTTAGCATTGCACTCCTTACTAAGCAATAGACTTATAGTTTAAACCTTATGATGTAGGTGAAGAACTACCAGGTTAGGATTTCAAGTCTAATGAGGATATTTAAGGCTGGTTGCTGGAAGGAATTCAGGTTGTCAGTGTGTGGCTGGAAGGCGATTTCAACTCCTGGTTACTACTTTTATCATATTAGTAAGGTTATGAATACTGAGGTCTATGTAGGATGCTTTCTTAAAACAATGGATACTGGAACTTGACTGACTAACTTCTGAGTTTGAGAATGATCGTGAAATGATAGAATGATCTGTTTTGTTAGAGTCTCTCGCTACACGTATTCTAGATGAGATTATGGTCCAACTGTGTGTTAGTTTATTCAGTCATGTTGAAGTTTGTGAAAGTCTGAAAGTTCCCTGTCTATCGGATGATGTCTTCCATCGGATGATGTCCTCTATCGGATGATATCTTCTATCGGAAGGAGTATAATCAGTCACGTGATGTGCATGTGTCAATCGGTAGAAGCCGATATTAAGTCTTGTCGTTTTGTGATCGGATGAGGTTTATTGAGTCACGTGATGTGCATGTGTCAATCGGTAGAAGCCGATATTAAGTCTTGTCGTTTTGTGATCGGATGAGGTTTAATGAGTCACGTGATGTGCTTTTTTTGTGATCGGATGAGGTTTATTGAGTCACGTGATGTGCATGTGTCAATCGGTAGAAACCGATATTAAGTCTTGTCGTTTTGTGATCGGATGAGGTTTAATGAGTCACGTGATGTGCATGTGTCAATCGGTAGAAGCCGATATTAAGTCTTGTCGTTTTATGATCAGATGAAGTTTAATGAGTCACGTGATGTGCATGTGTCAATCGGTAGAAACCGATATTAAGTCTTGTCGTTTTGTGATCGGATGAGGTTTAATGAGTCACGTGATGTGCATGTGTCAATCGGTAGAAGCCGATATTAAGTCTTGTCGTTTTGTGATCGGATGAGGTTTAATGAGTCACGAGATGTTCATGTGTCAATCGGTAGAAGTCGATATTAAGTCTCATCATTTTGTGATCGGATGAGGTTTAATGAATCACGTGGGATGCATGTGTCAGTCGGTAGATGTAGGTTTTTCCATTATCGGCAGGAGTATGTATTAAGTTCTGTCGTTTTGTGATCGGATGAGGTTTAATGAATCACGTGGGATGCTTGTGTCAATCGGTAGATGTCCTTGAGTTTCCAATTCCCTTCGGCCAAATGTCTTAACGTTTTGTCTAATTATAAACGTTGTCTACTTATTGAGTTTTTCGCTGTAAAGTCGAGGATTAAAGATAGAATTATCATCACTGAGAGAAAAATTTAAAATTTTCCGTAATTTCTCTTAGTTCAGTTCAATGTTTTGGGTAGCGAAACCGGTCTGGAAAACTCGGGGCGTTACAATAACATTTTAAGATGACCTAAGTGTTGATTCATATTGGAACTATAGATCAAATTATCATCAAAGTAAACTACCAAAACTTTTCCCAAGAAATCTTTCAAAATATGATGCATGATTTTTATAAAAGTGTTAGGAGCATTAGAAAGACCAAAAGACATTATTAACCACTCATAGACGACATATTTAGTTATGAAAGCTCTTTTTCATTCGTCTTCCTCCTTCATTCGGATTTGGTGGTAGCTACTTTTAAAATCAACTTTGAAAAATATAGATGCTCCACTTAATTCATTAAACATATTTACAAGCCTCAGAATGAGAAATCTAGACTTGATGGTTGGTTGATGGCTCAACTTTCTGCACACATCCTCATTGATCCTTTTTTCTTTGACACCAATAATGTAGAAACGACACATGCACTAAAAGATTATCAGATGTACCCTTTCTCCAATAGCTACATGACTTGTTTATGTAATTTTTTTTGCTTATTTAGGATTCATTTGATAGGAGGGCTTGTTTGGAAGATTTGCCCTCGACAAGAGGTCAATTTGATGCTCAATACCTTTGCAAGGAAAGTAATCCTTGAAGAAGATCTTCGGGAAAAACATCTTGGAATGATTCTAGTAGAGAAACTACTTGCTTTGGTATTACCTCCAAGTTGTCAATTCTATCCCGAAATAAGATTAGCACTATAGCCCCCATACTGGCTATTGCTTTCTTCAACTCATTCTTGGATATAATAGGGTCTCCTTTCCTTTATTCTCTTTCATAGCTTGATAGTCTGAAACAATTTGCTCTTGCCTAAGAGGAGCCAACTTTATGGCTTTTTCTCCGAATGTGTAGTATTGGTGAATCCATCATGCATAGCCTTTCTATCAAATTTCCATGCTCTTCCATGAAGGATATGACTAGCACTCATTGGAACCACGTCCCAAACAACTTCATTAACATATTTACCAATAGAAAATGGAACTCTTACTTGTTTGGTGACTTAGATATCTTCCTTGTCTTTAAGCCAACTCAATTTGTAAGGATTTAGGTGTACTGTAGTCTCCAAGCCAAGTTTCGCCACTATGTTTTTGGAAGCCACGTTGACACAACTTACTCCATCAATAATTAAAGAGAAAACCTTGTTCATAATTAAGCATATGCTATGGAAGATGTTATCCCTTTGACAATTCTCTTGTCAGTTTTGTGTTGTGAGGGCTCTGCTAATAACCATAAGAAGAGGACTTTCGTGAGTAAAAAACACTTCTTCTTGTGAGTTTCCTTTTCAAGTTCGGCTTCCAAAAGTTCTTCATTGCTTTCTATCCCATTTGTTTCTTCCCTTAGAATCATAATCCTTTGGTTTGGACATTGAGAAACAATGTGTCCATACCCGAGACACTTGAATCATTTGATTTCCTTTGTTCTTGGTCGAGATGTTTCAACAATACTCTTTTTCTCCTCTTACTTTAGAATTGATGTCCCCTTTCTAACAAAACTTTCACTTTGCTTGGCATGAGGTTTGTATGCATTTGGAACCTTAGATAACGGTCGAGAACTATAAGTCATCGAGGTTTGCTTCTGTTGTCTCTCCAACTTAAAGGATAGTTGAATAACTCCTTCGAGGTGAACAAAAGGTTGAAGCTCCATGACAACTCCAATTTCTCTAATTAGGTCTTTTATAAATCTTGCAATGACTTGCTCCTCAGGTTCTTCGATTCCACTTCTCATCTTTAGAGCCTCAAAATCAATGACAATTTTTAATGCTAAGTGATCCTTGCTTGAGGTTCTCTATTTGCAAGAAAAACTCTTGCTTATAATGGCTATGTTTCTCATCAATTTTTTCATCATGTTCCAAGTGGTGACTTCTCCATCTCCATCACATCCCCTTTGAGCTTTCAAGCTCTCCCATCATAAATTGGCATAGCCCATGAATTTTATGGAAGCTACTTGAATTTTTATCTTCTTTGAATAGTTGTAAAAATCGAAAATTTTCTCCAATTTTTCAACCCAATCCAAGAAATTATCACCATTGCTAGAACCTTTTAATAAAGGAATAGACAATATTAAATGCCTCGAATCATCAAAATTTTCACGAATAAACCCTTGACTAGAAAGCTCTTCAAAATTGATTTCTTCCTCTTCAATGTCATCCAGTGTAATTTCCTCATCATTTCTTCCCTCTTTATACCACCTCTTCCTCTTTGTCTAGGGGCTCTAAGAGTTCTTACACTCACAATTATAAATCTCCGAAACTATTAAGAAATATTGAGAAACATCGATCGAAGTTCATCAAGTTGTCATTGAATACTTAACTCGGCCTCCTTGGGGGTGGTTGGCTCAGTTGAAGAGTATTTGCGTCACAATTTTGAGCAGCCATTATAGCACTTCTTGTCATCATTTTTTGCTTGAAAACATGTAGAAAATAATGGTAAAGGGGTCAAAACGGCTCTGATACCAAATGCTGTGAAATTAAAATAAAATTTCTTACAGAGAGAATCATACTAAAAAAGGAAAGTCTTCACAACTTCAGTGACGGATTGCGCGAGCTGTAGAAGTCGCGTTTCTATGAAGTTTAAGCTGAAATTATAACATCTCAGCACATTGTAAATATGGAAGAATCCCTCAAATTTCATATCCAAATGCACACAGACGAAAAAAATATGATCCAACAAGTGCAAGCTAGTCGGATTAGTGTCAACACACCTTTCCACTTTAGAGCTACACTCTAATGAATGAGGAAGCACTCCAACTTTATAAATTGTGAGATTCTTCAACCCAACAACAAATTATCACCTCTAAAAGTGATGAGAGATGAATTAAAAGTTACTTTGTTTAACTCTCACAAATAGACAAATTGACTAAGTACAACACACACAATCGGCTATAGAAATCGAGAGAAATGTGAGGAGATTCGCAAGACAACAAATGATGTTTATATCAAGATGTTTCAAATGGTACACAACTAGGGGTATTAATAACCTTACAAAAGAACTACGAAATTCAAAAGAAAAGAGAATTAAAAACCTTTGTAATGGTGATTAACTAATCGACTAAGTTCTAGCAATCTAATTATTGCATGTAACCTACAAGTTATTGTCATTTTCCTTTTCTAAATGCATGAGTAATAAATCACAAATTTTTCTTGATTCTTGCAAGCATTTGATCAGCCCTCCAAGTCATTAATCCATGTCAATCTTCCCCCTTGATTCTCCTCCAATCAATGATGGTAAAAACTCCATAGTGTTTTAGCCGTGTTCCATTTTTAGTGAGTGCTTCGAGTTTTCCATATCTTTTTGTGTTGGAACTTCATTCAAACTTCTTTGCAACTTATCTCCTGCAAAATATAGAGAAATGTAATAATTGGTTAGCCTCTTGCTTGGGATCTAGTGATAGGTCCGTGTGACACGTCAATATGTCCTTCATATATCCATGATGAGGTGGCACACGCCATAACTATCACGTATCATTTCTTAGATTTCTATTCTTATCCAAGTAGTTATTTCTTGATTAATAATTTAGCTTTTTCGTCACAAGGAGCTCCCTTGGTTGGTGTGTTGCGGAATTTTCACATTGAGCTAGAATCTTCGTAGGAGTTAGTACTGGAGGTTATTGGGAATTGCCTCCATTTTTTTCCTTTTCCTTTTGCTTTTCTCTTGCGGTTGTGTAAAATTTTAAGAACGAAATTTCTTTAAAAGGGGAAGACTATAACGTCCCCCATTTTTCTATTCTAGATTTTCCCAAGTAAAATTTTTGCATTGTTCAAGGTCAACTTGATTCGTGTTATCTTAAATTGTCTTGCTTCGTAAGCCTTTGTCTGCATGTAAATTTTTGATCAAATCGGTCAAACTGTCGATTTTTGTATTATTCGTAGTATAATTTTTAAAGCTTACATTGGGTAGGTTAGTATTTTGTCGTCTAGTTTGTTTGAAAGAGATTTCATAAGTGTTTGACCTTTTGGTGAATTTCAAGAATTTTTTCGTTTAGTTGAATCCAGAGAATTTAGTTAAATAAATCAAATTGTCATTGATGAATTTTTGTTTAGGATTTGGTATTTATCTATGTTAAGTTTTGGAGTTGTGTTTTTCCATCATGTCAATTTTAGGGGATATATTATATATTATATTATTTTAATTAAATTTTTATTTTTTAAAAGAAAGGTAGGGGGGCTTCCTTCCTTTGCCGACCCAAAGGGAGAAAGGAGAGGGACAGATAGCATGGAACAAAGGATTTCCAACGATGGGATCGTGTACGTGTCACTCCAACCTTCAAGTTTTGTGAAGGCTCATTGTGGGTAAGTTGTTTCTCAACTCTGTTTTCGAGTTTTAAAGTTTGGGTTTTGTCGATTTCTGGTTCGAGATTGGAAACTCGAGTTCTTTGGGTATTTATGTGTTATCTAGTTAGATTTGAACTTTATGCAGGTTGTAGCATCAATTGGGGGAGGAAATCGACGAGAGAGGACAGATTTCGCACTTCTCGTCACTGGAAATCGATGTAGCAATCGACACTTGTTGTGCAAGTGTCTACCGATGATGGTAGAGCCAAGCGATGGTCAACACCTTGACAAGTGTTGACTCGGTCAACCTCGGCTAACCGTAAGGTGCAGGTATCAATCGGTTGCTCGAGACTTGCCATACCCGAGAAGGTTAAGGCTCGACCCTTTACTCAGGTGTCGACCTATGCCACTCGTGTTTCTTTCAACGCTTTTGATTGATTCACCATCAAGGAATCAATAGATTCTAACTCCGTGAAGCCGGTTTTGACAACTTCCCATGCATCTTATGCGTCGAGCAATGCACGCATTTGAATACTCAAATTGTCGTAGTTCGTCTTGGTGAGTCGTGGCAGCGACATCTGCACCATCAGTGTTCTCTTGTAGTCAAATATGACTCTGATATCAATTTGACAATCAAATTAGTGTTTGTCTTGTAGAGTAAGAAAGATAGACTCTAAACAACAATTTTCTCAAATGTATTTCTATTTATTCTCTCACACATTTCAATGAAACATATTGCAATATTTATAGTATCATACTTGACTGTTGACATTCATATAATAAACATACTTTAAAAAAAAAAACCGGAATACCAAACATTACATTTATTCATAACCCTTTATTACTAAAACGGTCATAACTTCTTCTAGAGACTCCAAACGATTTGAAACTTAAACCATTCGAAAGTAGACTTCCGGGACTTCAAATCCATATGTCATACATTAAAAATAAATGTCGTTTGACCTTTCAAATTCGTGTTCGAAACAGCCCATTCAAAACTGACAGCTTGTTTGAGTTTAACTCTCAACAGAAACACCAGAGATAATCAAAAGAAAACAACCGATGATCCATTTTATGGTAGAAGAAGCCGGAGATTTATGATACATAAGCATACTATGGAAGAATGGTTTCAAATGTGGGCCCTTGCAAAAAGTCTTGCTTGCTACACCTTCAATGCACAAGATGTTCCCACCATTTTCGCCCTTCTGATATATTTCCTGTGATAATCTTCTCCAATACAAGTAAAAGAGCAAAGAAGAAGATAGTAACAAAAAGACAATTAAAGACAATTAAAGGTTATCCCAAGGAAGGCAAGCATGCAAATTTTGTAGCAGGAGATTTTCTTTCGCAAAACAAGGAAAGCGACACTAAGAAATGGGTTGTGGCTTGTATGTAGAAAAGAAAATTAGGCCTCATGCCTCCATCAAAGGCATCTTTTAAATCATAACCACCAAATTGGTAACTATTCACTTTAAAAGAATTTATTTTTTCTTTAAAACTTTGTAACTTATTGTTGCACAAAAAATGACACTACCCGAAGGTAGGTATCATAATCATGTACATTATCGATCCCACGAAAACAAATATCTCAAAATTTAAATCGATGTAAAATAGATCCAATTAGGTATGAAAATAAAATAATAAATGATTAAAACAGTGAATAGTGATTTGAATAAGAAATTCGAATAACAGAAGTAAGGCCTAGATTCGATTTCCTGACTATATAATTTTTACTATAAAAGTTCTGAGGAATGCTCCAGTATCAAGTTGAATGACATAAAAAATATTATTTAAATCAAGGCTTGACGAAGTTATTTAATTAATTCATATCATATTTCCCTTCACACTTATGAAAGATAAATATAATTCAGAATTCAATGAGCCACCATTCTATATAGTCACGTGAATAAAGCAAATCAATATGAAATGTTTAGAATTAACATACTAATTACGAGTTAATAATTCACGCAATTTAAAACAAATCTTAATTCCTATTTTAGGGCATATAAAATAGAAATTTTAATATTAATTCAGGAATTTCATACATTGAATAAAATAATAAATAAATATGTATTAAACTATTTAACTTGATAATGCAACACACAACAATAATTATTTAGTTTGGTACTTTCTTATCTTAGCCATTAAAATTTAGCACATGAAAAAAAGACAAAGAAGATGAATATACCATAGAGTTCAAAATAATTAAAATACGAAGAAAATATAAGTGTTCTTCTTCACTGTTTTATATGCAGTTGCTTCTGGGAAAAATCAAGATTTTAGTTGCTAGAATCCTCTTTCTTCTTTTATTGCGACATATCTCCTAATTGCCTATATCTTCTTTGCTCTATTTATATTATAACATCTTTTTCCTTCTCTATCGTCACATTCAAACTTCAAAATTTCAAAACTTTCTGTCTTTCCTCAACTTTATATTTTGTTCCATTCTTTTAGCAATTCCTCTTTCTTTCGTCTTCTTAACTTTTCTTTAAACAATTGTAATCCTTTATTTATTTTTGATATTTAACATCCTTCAAATCAACTAGACATAGAGATGACAAATGAGTCGGCCAAGTCGAGTTGACACGGGATCCCTAGGAAAGGATCCGTGTTTGAACCCACAAAATGATAGAAAATGTACTCGGGTGCAAGTATTGTGCTAAATGAAAATAAAGAGAACAAAAATAGAAGAAAAGTGAAAATAAATAAAAGGTGGAGGTGTATGATTATGTAGAGTGGCCGAGAATGAAGAGAATGGATATATGAATTGCAATAAAATGGGAGAAAATAGAGAAGTGAATGTGTGTGGAAAAGTGTAGAGAGATGAGATGAAAATGAAAGAAAATGCAATAAAATAAAGGGTGGAGTGTGTGAGTTTGATGGCTGAAAATGAAAGGTGAGATTGTGTGAATGTGTTTGCAATAAAAGTAAAAGAAATACCCTTGGAGGTTCCGTAGAGCGATCTTACGGGTTAAGCTCTCGGATAAACGTTTTTCGGGAGGAAAACGACCACCGTAGGCAGGGGATTTTCGTCCTCAATCCAACTCCCAATGGAGAGGGTGAGGGAATGAATAAGTGCTAACCTAGCAACCCAAGCTAGGCTAGCAATGGAGGCCAACTCATCTTGGTTCAAAGAACCAAGGAAAAACTCTAAGGAAAACCTTGAGAGAATAGAGAAATAGTAGTGTATTGATTTGAGCAAAAGTTGTTTACAAACACCAATCCTATGCTTAAATAGAAAATCCTAGGGTGGATGATTAGGGTTTCCATAAGGATGAATGAATGGTGGCCCTTGGATGAAAAAAGATGGATGGCCAAGATCAAGGCAAACAAGCACACATCCTAGGGAGGAGATGAATGTCATGCCTAAATGGATCAATGGAGGGAATCTTACCACATCATCAATCCATGTTACCACTAACTCTTGTACTTGCAAAATTATACTTTTTTTTGTGGGCTCTTCTTTGGGCCAAGGCTTCCATTGGGCTCTATTTATTGTAAGGCCTTTTCCTTTGAATATTTTGTTGAACTTCCTCCAACCCAAATCCACCACCATACATCTAGTCCTAACCACACAATCTAATGCATGAAATGCAATTATAAAATCCTTACAATAAAGACGAATATATGCCAATGAGTTTTAAAATTAAAAATTACAAATTAAGGTCTGGGAAGACAAATTCCCATAGGGCTATCAGCAAGCTCCGTGCGAATGCTCCAATGAATGACATGGCAAGGCTTCTCCACATCCTCTGATGTCGGCTCCCAAGTGAAGTCCATGATGTGTTCCAAACCTGTAAAAAGAGACAATTCATTAGAACATTGATTAAGTAAATTTTGTGCCCGAGTTTGTGATCTCGTGACGAGCCTCCGAGGCATGTCATCCCCTCCGGGTGGCTGAGGATTTGACCTCAAATCCGTTAGTTCAGCCTCCTCTTCATATCCCATTTCTCCAATATAAGGGGACAAATCTTGCACATTGAAGGTGAATGACACTCCATAATCGCCAGGTAACTCTACTTTGTACGCGTTATTATTATGCGTTCCAAAATTTTGAAGGGGCCTTCAGCCCTAGGCAACAATTTGGAGTGTCTTTTGGCGGGAAATCGTTCCTTCCTAAGATGTATCCACACCAAATCTCCGATATTAAAAATTACCTCTTTTCGTCCTTTATTAGCATGCTTAGCGTAATTGACATTATTTTTCTCAATCGCTTGGCGAACCTTCTCATGTAACTTTTTCATTTGTTCTGCTTTACTTGCTCCCAAAGGGTTGATTAGGTCTTGGGTTGGAATATGAATAAGTGTCAAGGGTGTATTCGGATTAAAACCATATACTACCTCAAATGGCGTTTGTTGGGTGGTGGAATGAAGGCTTCGGTTATAACCGAATTCAACTTGGGGTAGTAATATGTCCCAATTGGTTAGATTCTTACTTATGACACTTCAGAGAAGAGTTCCCAAAGTCCTATTGACCACTTCCGTTTGGCCGTCCGTTTGGAGATGGAAAGATGTACTAAAACATAATGTAGTCCCCAACTTCTTTTATAAAGTCTTCCAAAAAGTGCTCAAGAACTTAGTATCGCGATCTGACACAATAGATTGAGGCACTCCATGGAGTCTAACTATCTCTTTGAAGAATAGGTCGGCTATAGCAGCAGAATCATCAGTCTTATTGCAGGCGATAAAATGCGCCATTTTGGAGAATCTATCCACAACCACGAGTATAGAAGCTTTATTACGTCCAGTCCGTGGTAACCCTAAAACAAAATCCATGCTAATTTCTACCCAAGGATGTGTAGGAACTGGTAAGGGAAGGTAAAGTTTTTGGGGTAGAACTTTGCTTTTGGCCTTTTTACAAATAATGCACTTTTCAACATAGTAGTGCACGTCCTTCATCATGTGAGGCCAATAAAATTTTTCTTTTAATAATTCTAGGGTCTTCTTTTCTCCAAAGTGTCCAGACAATCTTCCTCCATGAGCTTCTTTAATAAGGCATTGTCTTATACTGCAATGTGGAATACATAATTTTCCATTTCTTAGTAAGAATCCATCTACAAGACTATATCCTCCTTCCGCCTTATTTTGGTAAACTTGATACGGCAATCCAAAATCTTTATCTGATGCATACAAAGTTTTGATCCATTCAAATCCGAAAAATCTAATACCTAATTCCATCAAGAGGATACGTCTTCGAGAGAGAGCGTCGGCAACAGTATTATCCGATCCTTTCAAATATTTTAAAATATAGGGAAATCTTTCCAAGAATTCCACCCATTTTGTGTGACGCTTGTTGAGTTTGTATTGGCTCTTAATGTGCTTGAGAGATTGATGGTCAGAATGAATCACAAACTCTTTTGAAAGTAGATAATGTTGCCAAAGTTCTAGAGCTCTAATTACAGAATAGAACTCCTTATCATAGGTCGAATAGTTCAAAGCAGCTCCTTTCAATTTTTCACTAAAATACGCAAGAAGCTTGTCATCTTGCATCAATACAGCTCCAATGCCAATACCGGAGGCATCACTCTTGATCTCAAAAACCTTATTAAAATCAGGAAGTGCTAAAACGAGTGATTGACAAAGTTTTTCTTTAATCAAATCGAAGCTACTTTGGCATGCCGGTGTCCAATTAAAGTTAACTCCTTTTTTGGTGAGGTCCGTAATAGGAGCGACTAAGGAACTGAAGTCTCTAATGAACCTCCTATAAAAAGAGGCTAATTCGTGGAAATTACGGACTTCAGTGATACTATTAGGAGTGGGCCACTCCTTGATGGCTTTAACCTTATCTTCGTCCGCTTCCAAGCCATCTTTAGAAATTATGAAGCCCAAAAAGTAAACATTTTCTTGTCCAAAGGAGCATTTACTCAAATTCCCAAACAATTTGGTTCGACGGGGAGTTTGAAATAATAGCCCAAGATGGTTGACATGTTGTAGAAGGTCGCGACTATACACCAAAATGTCATCGAAATACACGACAACAAATTTTCCAAGGAACTCCTTAAGAACATGGTGCATTAACCGCATGAAGGTGCTCGGGGCATTTGTAAGACCGAATGGCATAACCATCCACTCAAACAATCCGTATTTTGTTTTGAAGGCGGTTTTTCATTCATCACCTTCTTTCATTCGTATTTGGTGATATCCGCTCTTCAAGTCTACTTTGGAAAATATCGATGCTCCACTCAATTTGTCCAACATGTCTTCAAGTCGAGGAATAGGATACCTATACTTAATGGTTATTTGGTTGATAGCTCTACTATCAACACACATCCGCATAGAACCATCCTTTTTAGGTACCAATAAGGTAGGTACGGCGCATGGGCTCATTGATTCTCTTATGTATCCCTTTTCCAACAATTCTTGGACTTGCACTTGTAGTTCCTTTGCCTCTTCAGGCCTCATTCTATAGGCCGGTCGATTTGGTAACATAGCTCCGGGTTGGAGGTCGATTTGATGGTCAATTCTTCTAATCGGTGGTAATCCGGTTGGTAGTTCTTCGGGAAAAACATCTCGATAGGTCTTAAGTAGATTTTGGACAGCTAAGGGTATCTCGCCAAGCTCTATAATGCGGTCTCTAAATAACACTAGAATCACAGTCTTTCTTTTTGTTACCGCAGCTCTAAGTTCTTTTTTGGTCAAGAGAAGATTTTCATTAATCTTTTCTTCCTTTCTAATCGATTCATCATGAGCAATTTGTTCAGGTGTCATAGGAAGTAATTTGATCGTCCTACCGCCAAATTTTAAACTATAATTGTTGAGGAATCCGTCGTGTTGCACCCTACGATCATAAAGCCATGGTCTCCCAAGTAGGAGATGACTCGCATTCATAGGCACGACATTGCAAAGAACCGCGTCTTTATACTTGCCAACAATGAAATTGACGGTTACTTGCTTTGTCACCTTGATGTCATCCCTATCGTCCAACCATCTTAATTTATACGGTTTAGGGTGATTAGTTGTCTCCAATCCAAGCTTTTTCACCATATCTTAGGAAGCTACATTGACGCAACTTCCTCCATCAATAATCATCGAACATACTTTGTTCTTGACTGCACATCTACTTTGAAAAATATTTTCCCGTTGGCAGTCCTCATTAACGTTCTTAGAAACAAGGGTCCTACGAATGACCATTAAAAGTGGTCCGTCTTGAGCAGCACATTCATCCGTATCGTGCTCACTCTCGTCATCTACCTCTTCGTCTTCTTCTTTGTAGTGGTATTGACCTTCGTCATTTTCGCTTTCCCATTCTCCAGTAGATTCTTTAATAACCATCACTCGATGGTTAGAGCATTCATTTGCGTAATGTCCTTTGCCTAAACACTTGTAGCATTGGACATCACGAGCTCTTTGTCCTTTAGCTGTAGTCGCTTGATTTTTGTCCGTCGGAGGGGGTTTTTTTTGATTGAAGGATGTCTTGGGTGGCCAATTACGGTTAACAGGCCTTTTCTCTTTGTTTTTCCATGGAGGTTTAGGTTTATCTTGATCCAAATGCCTAGGTGGAAATTTAGTTGGAAAATTGGTTTTACGCTTTCTTTTGAGTTGTCTTTCCATCGTGAGGGCGAGTTGAATGACCATGTCCATGGTTTGCAATTGTTGTACTTCAACTGCGTCTCCAATATCGCGATTAAGACCTCGAATGAATCTCGCGATGAGTTGCTCTTGGGGTTCATCAATAGCACAACTCATATTGAGAGTCTCGAATTCCGTGATATACTCATCGACAGAGAGAGAATTTTGTCTAAGGTTGTGAAGTTGGTGGAAGAGTTCGTGCTTGTAGTGTCGGGGAACGAACCTTTTATGCATTTCCTCTTTCATGGAATTCCACGTTGAGACGGGGTATCCTAGTGTACGCATCCTTTGGTTTTTAAGGTTGGACCACCATAATGCGGCGTGGCCCGTTAATTCAAGAGAGGCGAGTTGAATTTTAACTCCCTCAGAATAGTCGTGACACTCAAAGATTCTCTCTACCTTATCAATCCAATCAAGATACGAGTTTCCATCACATGTCCCATTGAAAGGGGGAATTGTCATCTTGACATTACGGAGGTCGTCGTTGTCCCTACGACGATTAGGTCGGTACTCCTCATCATCTTCCGTCCAAATATCATCCTCCGAATTAAAATGACGTGGTCTTCTTCTTTGGGGTTCAACCCATTCCTCTTCCTCTATGGGTGGTTGAAAAGGTGCTCTACGCCTAGGGCGTTCGGGAATAATCCTAGAGGAGGTCTCTTGAGAAGGGACACGTTCATGGAATTCTCTACGAGGAGGGTTGTTCAGCATTGTTTGGACTTGTTGGGTGAGGCTATTAACTATGTTTGTTAAGGCATCAATTTGTCCTTGCATGCCTCATTGAGAGCTAGTCTCCCCTTCGTGTCGTGTGCTTTCGGGTGGGGGAGTATCCTTAGTTCGATTCGATTCCAGGTGTGGTGTATCATGATTAAATCCGCTTCGATTAGTTATAGTTAGGTGTTTTAATTTTAAGTTTGAATTATTGTCTAAATTAATATTCCTAAATTAGTGAGATGCTTATCTTCTTAATGTCTTAGGAAATTTTAGGCTCTAAGGAATAATCTTAGTTAAGACAAAATGAAAATAGAGATCATGCTAAAATAAGTTACTAACTTATCAATTTCAATTAAACACTTAATAAATTAACTAAGGAAATGAATATTTCAACGATTAATAATCACCCAAATTCTTACTAAAATTTAATCAAGTTATAACCTTTTACCAAGGATCACATAAGGTAATATTATTAATAACTAATTAAGTCCAAAAACAGCAAATAATAAAATTTAGAACATCATTTTAATCAAGATATCATGCTGAAATTTTAACCCAAATATAGCAGAATTTTAATGTAATGCCTAGCTCAAATTTGCTAATTTAAACCATGCTTTTGCTAAATTCTTGTTAACCAATTTCGTGCATTCACTTAACAGCATATATTAAACAAATTTATGAGCTAAAACATGAACAACATTCAGCACAATAATAGACAAATTTCGAGCTTAACAAAGGAGCAAAATCGGTGTGTTAATTTCAACAATAATCCTATTTTCGATAGTAATAGTTCTAAGTCGATTTGATGCACAAAAAATTTCCAGAATATTAATATAGTGAATGGACAATAATTAAGTGCTAAAACAAGGTTCAAATGATATCAAGAAATGCCAACAAAAATCGAAACTAAAGCGACAATAAACCGAGGCAAATATAGTGAAAACCGTGAAGACTATGCAACATATATAAACCGGTTTTGCAATTTTCTTTAGGTCGATTTCATGCTAGCGTTTCCTACCAAAATTTCAGCAGAGTTTTGGCTTAGATTTAGATAAAAATAAGGATTCAAAATAAAGCAAAACAAAGGTAAAAATCGTGGCACAAAAAGGAGAAGAAACCGAGAAATAAAGAGATGAAACTAAGAGATTTGTGAGCTTTACCTTGTGCGTTTTCTTGTAGGATTATCCACCATATTTTTCCACATTAAAACAAGCATTAGATAGCAACAATAATGGCAGCAATAGTAAAGTTTAGATTAGCACAAGTTAACTCAAAGTTAGCACAAATATATATAGAAATTAATGCGGAAATTTAAAAGAGCCGCTATCCCGGTTTTGTGTTATATTTTGGCTAAAGCCAAATGCAACTAAAACACATTGGGAAGCCTTGTGGCTCTGATACCACTTGACACGGGATCCCTAGGAAAGGATCCGTGTTCGAACCCACAAAATGATAGAAAATGTACTCGGGTGCAAGTGTTGTGCTAAATGAAAATAAAGAGAACAAAAATAGAAGAAAAGTGCAAATAAATAAAAGGTGGAGGTGTGTGATTATGTAGAGTGGCCGAGAATGAAGAGAATGGATATATGAATTGCAATAAAATGGGAGAAAATAGAGAAGTGAATGTGTGTGGAAAAGTGTAGAGAGATGAGATGAAAATGAAAGAAAATACAATAAAATAAAGGGCGGAGTGTGTGAGTTTGATGGCTGAAAATGAAAGGTGAGATTGTGTGAATGTGTTTGCAATAAAAGTAAAAGAAATACCCTTGGAGGTTCCGTAGAGCGATTTTACGAGTTAAGCTTTCGGATAAACGTTTTGCGGGAGGAAAACGACCACCGTAGGCCGGGGATTTTCATCCTCAATCCAACTCCCAATGGAGAGGGTGAGGGAATGAATAAGAGCTAACCTAGCAACCCAAGCTAGGCTAGCAATAGAGGCCAACTCCTCTTGGTTCAAAGAACCAAGGAAATACTCTAAGGAAAACCTTGAGAGAATAGAGAAATAGTAGTGTATTGATTTGGGCAAAAGTTGCTTACAAACACCAATCATATGCTTAAATAGAAAATCCTAGGGTGGATGATTAGGGTTTCCATAAGGATGAATGAATGGTGGCCCTTGGATGAAAAAGGATGGATGGCCAAGATCAAGGAAAACAAGCACACATCCTAGAGAGGAGATGAATGCCATGCCTAAATGGATCAATGGAGGGAATCTTGCCACATCATCAATCCATGTTGCCACTAACTCTTGTACTTGCAAAATTATATCTTTTTTTGTAGGCTCTTCTTTGGGTCAAGGCTTCCATTGGGCTCCATTTATTGTAGGGCCTTTTCCTTTGAATATTTTGTTGAACTTCCTCCAACACAAATCCACCACTATACATCTAGTCCTAACCACACAATCTAATGCATGAAATGCAATTATAAAATCGTTACAATAAAGGCGAATGTATGCCAATGAGTTTTAAAATTAAAAATTACAAATTAAGGCCCGGGAAGACAAATTCCCATAGGGCTATCAGCAAGCTCCGTGCGAATGCTCCAATGAATGACATGGCAAGGCTTCTCCACATCCTCTGATGTCGGCTCCCAAGTGAAGTCCATGATGTGTTCCAAACCTGCAAAAAGAGACAATTCATTAGAACATTGATTAAGTAAATTTTGTGCCCGAGTTTGTGATCTCATGACGGGCCTCCGAGGTATGTCACGAGTCGAGGCATAAATAGTCCGGCTCACCATGCCTAATGAGTTAAACAAGCTGAGCCTAACCAGCCTACCAAGTCTAATGAGCCAGCCTGAAAAAATTTCAATCCGAGCTGGCTCGCGAGCCACGAGTTAAAAGAGCCGAGCCTAGTCAATGAGCCTTAACGAGCCGAGCCTATATAAATATTTTCAACTTATATTAATATAATGTAATTTTTTTTAAAAATTTTCATTTAAAATTATAATAAGTATTAAAAATTATATACCAACGATATTTACTCATTTAATTTAAAAATTAGTTATGTTGAGTTAAGTTAAGCTGTTAAGACGAAGCTTAAGGTATATAAAATTGAATGTATTATATACCTTAACATAACTATACATATATATTAATTATATTATTTATTAATTAAAATAAATTAAAATTTTAATTAAATAAAAGATGAAAAAATGAAAGGGAGAAAACCCCTTTCTTTTCGGTTCTGCGCCGCGGCCCGCGGGGAGGTAGAAGAAAGAGAACCAAGAGGGGAAAAGGGAATGAGGAATCGTTGACAATCGGACTCCGATCTCGAGATTTGAGTCTCAAAACGTTCCTCTCTCGACACTCTTCAAGTCAGTATTGTAAAGTAATTTCAGTCGGTAAGTTGTTTTTCATTTGTTTCCTCTCTGATTAGGGTTACGGTTTTGGTGTCCGATTTCTTGTTCAAAACCCCAACTTCCTCAAAATCTTTGGTATGTTTGGGTTGGTGACTTTGTTAAGTGCATTTTGTAGGAAAAATCGAGGGCGAAGAGCCGAATGAGCGGTGAAATCGCACTGGTTGAGTTGCAGGGCCGGGGCAAGAGAGATAGAGAGAGCGGGCCAGCGGGGGGAGGGGGCTTACGAGCCTGGCCTGCCAAGCCAATGAGTCGGCACGTTTGGGGACCGCCTTGCCCGGTCCCTGGCGGGCTCGTGAGCCCAGCGCTTGGGCTCGGCTCGGTCCACCAAGCTTGGCCAGCTACTGTAGCTCGCCAGCCCATCCGTTAAACAACTTTAACTAGACAACACCAATCTACAATAATTACCAATGATGAATAAATTTCAGGTAAACATACAGAAGAATAACTATTTTATAAAAGAATGATGTTCTACCCAATGTTGTAGCATTCTTTAATAAAATATGCATTTTTATTTTTTTCTTCACAAATTTTTAGCATTAAAATGCACTCATGTAATAACTCTTTTTCTATACTTATTCACCCTAAACCTTGAATCATTGCTCGTCATCGAGTGATGTAAACCAAAGAAAAATAATCAACACTTGAAAACGACTTTAATCATGCATCAAACATTATTGTCTCAAAGTTCTCAGGTTTTCATTCAATTCTCAATAAGTAAAAACCCAAGCATATCATGAAATATTCAATTCAAGATCAATTAAGCTTATTTTCAAAGTAATTCATCCCTTAAAGCTTGTGTGTGCATGCCAAAAAATTAAAAATTTTTCAAACCACAAAAGTTTTATTATATCATTGCTAACTTTACTGTTTTATGTACTAGTTCCATAAATTCTTTCTACTAAACCAAAGAAATTAGAAAATTATGATTCAGAATCTTAATCATTGCTATAAGTATTAAGTGATTTTATTATTTTTATTATTTTTCGTTTTTTTTCATTTTTTTATATATTCCCCCAAACTTATATTGTGCTCTTAACTTCATGAATAGTTTGTGTCTAACTTCTTTTCATTTTGTATTAAAAATTTATAGATCTAAGTATAAAATTTTAAATTTGAACATTTATCTAATAATGTTTAGGATTTTTGGAAAATTTTTAATTTCTAACAAAATTTGTAGAAGGAAATTTTTTACATTGAATATTCCTAAATTATGTTTACTGAATTTTCAATGAATGTTAAAATTTTCAAGGGATTTAAAAATTTTAGGGAATTAAGGATCATCATCAAATTTTATTCAGAAGAATAATGTTGAAATATTATTAAAGAGGTTTTTTTTTAACAAAAAATAATGAAGAAAAAATTATGGATGAGATATAACAGGAAGACATTAAAACAAAGATATTCAAAATATTTTATATTCTAACCCTCTAAGACTTAAACTTGGCAATGCCCTATTTCCAAACAAAGAGGGTCAATTATTATTTAGAAAGGAGAGTGGGAACTTTCTTGGATATTTACTCATCACTGTCTTCATCTTCGTTACCCATATTAGCAAACTTTCTAGTAGGCAGCAAATCTAGAGGAAAAACAGGAATTGGAAGATATTCTGTTTAGATTGACGCTGAAATGTATTTATGATTGCAAAATCTCTCTTTGCAGAGTAAGCCCAATATATCTTGTGTTTTTCCTCCATCATAAATTGCTTTTGCACTTCATTTTTGTTCATCCTTTCCCCCATTAATTTTAAACTTTAAAGCCTCTAGAATGACATTGTTATGCTCCGATGTTGTATCTTTAGTTGAAGCTTGGCTTTTAGATGCAAGCCTTGAGGACACAGTGTTAAAGCATCTTCTGTTATGGTTTAGTTAGCTTAGTTGTAGTTTTACTTTGTTTATACTGTTAGTTACTTTCTTCATCATTACGCTTTATAGACAATATGTAAAACATCAGTAGAACTGTAATACACACAATAGGAAAAATCATTTTACTAACACTGTACTTCTCTTTCTCTCATCACCACCGTTCTCTTTTTCTTCTTCTTCCTTTTTCCGATCACCGGCGTCTCAAACTTCCTGCCTTGCTAAATATTAACGTGGTATCAGAGCCAAATAGATGGCGTCTTCCAGCTCTGTTCCCTCCTCCCCTTTAGCACTACCCTCTTCCTATCTTCCTCCGCTTTCATCGATAAATTAGACTCTGACTATCAAGCAAAATACCACTAACTATTTACTCTGGAAAGCTCAACTACTGAATATAGTGATTGCCAATGGAATGGAAAATATTCTCGATGGCTCTCTCCCCCAACCCCTCATTTTCTCGACTCATCCTCATCCCAAATCAACCCAGATTTTAGTACCTGGTAGAGGTATAACCAGCTTCTAATTAGCTGGATATTCTCCTCCATCTCTGAAGATTTACTCACACAGATTGTATCGCTCACCTCTGCTAGTGAAGCTTGGAACACTCTGGCTCGAATTTTTGCTTCCTCCTCACTAGCAAAAATTACCGAGCTCTGCAGTCAGCTCCACTCTGTGTCAAAAGAAGGAATATCAGCATCTGGGTATATACAGACAATCACAAATTTGTGTAACACATTGGCAGAAATTGGCGAGCCCGTGTCTTACTAGGACCGGATGATTTACTTTCTTAATGGCCTTGGAAGCGAATACAACGCTTTCGTTGTTTCTATACAAACCGCTTCGCTGGAAGAGTTTCACAGCTTGTTACAGAGTTTTGATTTTCGCCTGGAAAAACAAAACTCCATCACTTCCCTCCCCTTGATGAGTCAGATCGCAGCGCCGTCAACATCTGGCCTCCCTGGAGCCCTCGGCCGCCGCTGTCCCAGTCTTTCTGATCGAATGTGTGATGACCCGGATGTGTAAGTATGTACGATGGCTGCACGAATCGGAACCCGGATGGCGGTACGTCCGCGCGGGCGAACCGAAAGGTGACAGGTCGTAAAGAGGGGGTCGTCACAATCCCACATCTCTTGGGGAAGTATGTGGAAATGAAACATATGTAAAGAGACCCTCCCAACATAGCAAGACGCGTTTTGGAGCACGATTGGCAACGGATCCCATAAGAACTCCGAAGTTAAAAGTGCTTCGGCGAGAGCAATTCCAGGTTGGGTGACCTTCCGGGAAGTTCTCACCAAACAAAGCCGTGAGGGGAGGATATTGGGCCACGACCCAATCCCCAGAGCGGACAATATCTTGCTGGGATAAGGGGTCGTTACAAATGGTATCAGAGCCTGTACCCAACCGCAAATGTGGCCAACGAAAACGTTGGGCCCCCGAGGGGGGGTGATTATGATGACCCGGATGTGTAAGTATGTATGATGGCTGCACGAATCGGAACCCGGATGGCGGTACGTCCGCGCGGGCGAACTGGAAGGTGACAGGTCGTAAAGAGGGGTCGTCACAATCTCACATCGCTTTGGGACGTATGTGGAAATGAAACATATGTAAAGAGACCCTCCCAACATAGCAAGACGCGTTTTGGAGCACGATTGGCAACGGATCCCATAAGAACTTCGAAGTTAAAAGTGCTTCGGCGAGAGAAATTCCAGGTTGGGTGACCTTCCGGGAAGTTCTCACCAAACAAAGCAGTGAGGGGAGGATATTGGGCCACGGCCTAATCCCCAGAGCGGACAATATCTTGCTGGGATAAGGGGTCGTTACAGAATGGTCCCCTTGTTTTTCAACAGCCTGGACCTGGGTTACCCTACCCACATTTGCCCCCGCCCAACCGATCTTTACGAGACTGTTGTCAAATCTGCCGCAAGACTGCGCATTCCGCACCGGCCTGCTACCACAGGCTGAACCTGGCCTACAAACCTCCTGCTCCAGCCCAACCTCACTCCTACCCAAACCCATATCCATCTCTAGCAGCCCACTTAGCCCACCAAACCTACCCCTTGATCCAGCCCAATCTTCCCTACCCACAAGCCTATCATCAAGCAGCCCACTCCATCGACCCTTTTGAAACCCAACCTCAGGCATTCTTCACTTCCCCTTCTCCTCCCATCAGCGCCAATCATCTTCCTCATTTTAGCGCCGGCCTCCTCCCAAACCCAAACACCGTCTCCTCCTCCTCGCCGTGGCTGATGGACTCTGGTGCCACCCACCATCTCACTCTCCATGCCTCCCTGCTCCAGAACTCTCAGCCATACACAGGGTCGTTGAGTGTTGCCACTACCGAAGGTAACCTTCTTCCCATCTCTAATGTTGGCTCTGTTACTATTCCGGCTACTTCTAAACCATTGCACATACATTCTGTCTACCATTCTCCCACTTTATCTCATAATCTCATCAGTGTTCATAAATTATGTCAAGACAACTCTGTTTACGTTGAATTTCACTGTGATTTTTTCTGTGTTAAGGATCGTCACTCCCACCTGCCTCTGTTTCGGGGCTCACTCATTAATGGCCTCTACCAGATTCAACCTTTTTGTCTAGCTAGGGCTCTCCATGCTCGGTTCCCATCCTTGGGTAGTGCTCCCTACCTGTTTTGGCATTACAGATTCGGTCACCACTCGCAACATGTCTTGCAGCGTGTTCTTAAACTCTGTAATCTTCCTGTGTCAAAGAAAAATGTATCTCCCTTTTGTGTTTCTTGTCCGATGAGCAAGACTCATCGCTTACCCTTTTCGATTTCCAGTTTACATGCAAGTTGTCCTTTTGATATTGTACACACTGATGTTTGGAGTCCGTCTCCAGTAAATTCAATTACTGGTGTACGATATTTTGTTCTTTTTGTGGATGATTGTACTCGGTTCACTTGGTTTTTTACCATAAAATTAAAAAAGTGATGTTTACAATATCTTTGTCTATTTTCATAAATTTGTTCTTACTCACTTTGGAGTGAATATTAAAACTGTCCAATCTGATTGGGGTGGCGAATTTCAATCTTTTTCCTCGTTATTCAAGTCTCTTGGCATTCACCATCGTATATCATGTCCATACACTCTAAATTAAAACGGTCGTGTCGAAAGAAAAAACCGTCATGCTGTTGAAACCGGTCTTGCCTTGTTATTTCACTCGTCTGTCCCTCAACATTTTTGGCCTTATGCCTTTGCTACAACTACTACCCTAATCAATCTGTTACCTACTCCTGTCCTAAAAAAAAAATCTCCATTTGAATCCCACTTCCACTCCACTCCCGATTATTCCTCACTCCGTGTCTTTGGCTGTCTGTGCTTCCCCTTACTTCGACTGTTCAACAAACATAAGTTACAGCCCCGCTCCCTTCCTTGTGTCTTTCTAGGTCCCAGTCCCCATCATAAAGGCTATTTGTGTCTCGACCCTCACTCTAACAAAATCTACATCTCTCGGCATGTCACGTTTGTATAATCCAGTTTTCCTTTTTCTTCTTTTCCCAATTCTCACTCATCTTCACCCACGTTCTCTCTCTCAATTCCTTGTCTATCTCGTCCGTCCTTTTCTGCATCTCCCTCAGAGCCATCTTCCTTACCCCATTCCACACCTATCCCTCCCCCCACACTCATTCACCACATATCCCTCCACCCACACTCATTCACCACCTACCTCCTCATCCTCCTTATCACCCACCTCCACACCACCACCCTCCCCACCTACCTCTCAAAACCAATTACCCACCATGACTTCTAGCCAAATTCCTCAAAACACTCACCCTATGCAAACACGCGCCAAAGACAGCATCTTCCGACCCAAGGCCTTTTCTGTTGACATCTCAATCGAGCCTAAAACCTTTAGCCAGGCCTCTAAACACCCTCAATGGTTGGCTGCTATACTTGGACTCTAGTTCCACTTCATCCCGGAGCAAAGACTATCAGTTGCAAATGGGTGTTCAAGAGTAAGCTTAACTCTGATGGTACAATAAGCAGGTATAGGGCTCGTCTCGTGGCAAAAAGGTATGATCAGACATAAGAGATTGACTATGATGAGACCTTTAGTCCGGTTGTCAAACCTACCTCCGTTCGAACCACATTATCTTTAGCAATCTCTTATGGTTGGAATATCCGACAGTTGGACATATGCAACGCCTTTTTACATGGTGACTTGTCTGAGACGGTATTTATGCAGTAGCCTCCAGGGTTTATTAGCTCATCTCATCCATCGGCTGTATGTCTTCTGCATAAAGCCCTATATGGCCTTAAGTAGTCTCCCTGTGCCTGGTATACCAAGCTATATAATGCTCTTATTCATTGGGGTTTCATTGCATCAAAATTCGACTCTTCTCTGTTTGTTTGTCGAACGCGCTCATTTGTTATGATTATGCTCGTTTATGTTGATGATATTATCCTGACAAGCAACTCTAAAGCTCACATGGAGAAATTGGTCATCTACCTGCACTCACAATTTAAGGTTCAAGATCTTGGCCGACTATCATTTACTCCGATGGTGGCTGGTCCAATCTTATCCCAGAATTCAGGTACTCCTTTGCATGATAGTTATCTGTATCGCAGTATTGTTGGTGGTCTACAATACTGTTGTTTGACTCGACAGGATATTTCCTTTGCGGTCAACAAAGTGTCTCAATTTATGCATGCCCCTTCTGATATTCACTGGCAAGCCATTAAGCGAATTCTTCGATACCTCAAAGGCACTCTGTCTCTAGGTATTTATTTTCCGCCTTCAAAGAGCTGTAACTTGACTTGCTACACAGATGCAGATTGGGCTTCGTGTCCAGATGATCAAAAAAGTATAGGAGGATTTTGCATTTTTATGGGTGCTAATCTAATTTCATGGTCTTCGGCTAAACAGAAAGTAGTCTCTCGTTCGAGCACAGAATCAGAATACCATAGCGTAGCAAATGGTGCTGCCGAGGTACTCTGGTTACAATCTTTACCACGCGAACTGGGTGTTCAGTCCACAACGGTACCTTATTCTTTGTGATAATTTAAGTGCAACATATTTGGCATCTAATCCAGTCCTACACTCTAAGTTTAACATGTAGAGATCGATTACCATTTTGTTCGAGAGAAAGAGCTAAAACGCCTCCTCCAAGTACAATTCACACCATCCGACCACCAGATAACCGATGCCTTAACAAAACCCCTTCCTCCTACAAAGTTTCATCAGTTTGTGTCCAAGATCTTCGGTCTCCGACCTTGATCTTGAGGGGGGATGTTAAAGCATCTACTGTTATGGTTTAGTTAACTTAGTTGTAGTTATACTTTGTTTGTACTGTTAGTTACTTGCTTCATCATTACGCTTTATAGACTATATGTAAAACAACAGTAGAGCTGTAATACACACAATAGGAAAAATCATTTTACTGACATTGTACTTCTCTTTCTCTCATCATCGCCATTCTCTTCTTCTTCTTCTTCCTTTCTCCGATCACCGGCGTCTCAAACTTCTTGCCTTGCTAAATATTAACGCACAGTTGGGTCTTGATTTGCTGGATCTGTTTGAGTTTCCTCTTAATTTTAAACTTTAAAGTATCTAGAATGACATTATTATGCTCTGATGCTGTATCTTTAGTTGAAGCATGGCTTTTAGATGCAAGTCTTGAGGGGACAGCTGGGTCTTGATTTGCTTGATATGTTCTAGTTTCCTCTTAAGCAATTATAGTCATAGAAAAAGGTGTCATAGCACCTGTGGCCTTTAAATGTTGATCACCTTCCTCATGCACAACTCTTGCATGAAAGCATAACTGAGATATCAAAGAGGAAAACACTGACTTCGTAGCTTGAGAGCATGGGCACAAAGTGATTTGGAAATGATCATCCCAATATTTATTTTCTTAACTTAGAGAATCTAGAATAAGAGAACCACATGTTCTCTGGTTACGTGCTGCCCATGGGAGGATGGTAAAAGGACGGATTTGATAAAGTGGTACCAAACTTTGGCACTCGGTTTAAGTGCAACTCGAGGGATGAAATAAGCTCCAGTTTTCAAGACTTCCCAAGTTTTTCTTGAAATCGCTATGGTACGCAAACTGTTTTAAGAAAAACATCAAATGCTTCCCTTAAGTGCTTGTTAGCATCAAAAGCTTGACTTTTTCAAATCTTCATGAAGTATCAACTAAACTGATTGACACAAGGGTGTACTGATACAATTTTAAAAGGAGCAGGCCATCTTGATTTTAGTTTTTTAGGAAATAATTTTAACCAAGAATCATATAGTAGTATTTGTTGGCCTACTTTAAAGGTACGATTTTTGATCTTTTTATCACGTCACTTCTTCACGTTTTTTTTTATAAATCTGGGCATTGTCATAAACTTCAAGCTTGACTTCTTTAAGTTCGTTCAAATGTAACATTTGTTGTTGTCTTGCTACTTCTAAATCCATATTTAACTTTGCAATGGACAGATAAACTTTATGCTCCAACTCTACTTTCAAATGACATACTTTACCAAACACAACTTGATATGGATAAGTTCCTAATGGTGATTTGTACGCAGTTCTGGATGCCCACAAAGAATCATCCAATCTCACAGACCAATCCTTTCGTCTAGTGTTTACTACTATCTCCAAGATTCTTTTTATTTCTCTGTTGGAAACTTGAGCTTGTCCATTAGCTTGAGGGTGATATGTTATAGTTTCTTTATGTTTTACCCCATATCTTGTCAATAATTATTGAAACTGCTTGTCAAAAAAATGTCTACCACCATCACTTGTAATAGCTCTAGGTGTTCCAAACTGAACGAAGATATTTTTTTTTTTTGCAAAAAATGAACAGCCACCTTTGCGTCATTAGTTGAAAGAGTTGTAGCTTCCACCTATTTAGAAACATAATCAACAACAAAGAAGATATACTTATTTCCATATGAAGATGGAAAAGAACCCATAAAATCAATTCCCCAAATATCAATGACTCAACTTTTAGGATATTGCACAAAGACAACCCATGTTTCTGGAAATATTTTGAACTCGCTATCAGCTATCACAATATTTAACAAAATTATTAGCATCGTAAAACAATGAAGGCCAATACAAACTTGCTTATAAAACTTTTGAAGCTGTGCAAATGGCTCTGAAATGTCGTCTGTATAGTGTTGCATGACAATAATGCAACACTACTGTAAATTCTGCTTCTGGAATGCATCTTCTTAATACTTGATGAACACATTGTTTGAATAGAAATGGTTTATCTTAGAAATATCTCTTGACATATTTTAAGAACTTCTTTTGCTGAAACTGAAAATCAAACTGAATAATACCACTAAAAATTTAATTAACAATATCTGCATACTATGGTATGTTTGTAATCTTCAAAACCTACTCATGAAGAAAAAAACCTGCTATGAGAGTTGTTGTTTTTTTTTTTTTTTTTAAGTTCCGTTCTTTTCCAACCAAGATAAATGATTAGCAACTTGGTTTTTACTTCCCTTTCGATCTTGAATTTCTCAATAGAATTCTTGTAGGAAGAGAATCCATCTAATCAACCTTGGTTTCACATCTTTCTTTGCAATCAAGTATTTTATGGCTAGATGGTCAGGATACACTACCACTTTCGTTCCTATCAAATATGGTCTGAATTTATCAAAATAAAAGACAACAACTAACAGCTCCTTCTTTGTTGTTGTATAATTTAACTGTGCATTAGTGAGAGTCTTTCTCGCATAATAGATTAAATGGAATATCTTTTCTTTTCGCTATCCAAGAACCATCCCAAGAGAAAAATCACTTGCATCACACATAAGCTAAAACACCAGCGATCAATCAGGAGCTATGATTATTGGAGCAAATACAAGCTTCTGCTTTAGTTCCTTAAAAGCCTTGCCTCATGTTTCATCAAAATAGAACACTGCACTACCTTCTAGCAACAAACACAATGGTTTTGAAATATTTGAAAAAATCCTTGATGAATCTCCTATAAATAAATGCATGACCCAAGAACCTCCTTATCCCTTTTATTGTTGTTGGAAGAGGGAGTTTATCGATAATCTCAATATTAACTCTATCCACATCAATACCTTTCTTAGAAACTCCATGACCTAAATTAATACCTTCTGTGACCATAAAATTGCACTTTTCCCAATCAAAACAACGTTAGTTTCAGTACAGTGCTATAATACTTGCTCCAAATTTTTCAAACAACAATTAAAAGTATTTTCAATAATGAGAAATCATCCATAAATATTTCTAGGATATTTTCCACCATATATGAGAAAATGACCATCTTGCATCTCTGAAAAGTTGCTGAAGCATTACATAATCCAAATGACATGCGCCTGAAAGTAAAACTTCCATATGAGCAAGTAAACATGGTTTTTTCTTGAACTCCGAGTGCAATGACAATTTTGTTGTAGCCTGAATAGCTATCTAAAAAACAATAATACTCTTTTTTTACTAGTTTATCAAGCATTTGATCAATAAATAGAAAAGAAAAATGGTCCTTCCTCGTCATATTGTTCAACTTGCGATAATTCATGCATACTTGTCACCCTGTGACTATGCAAGCGCATATCAACTAATTTTGATTATTCAAAATCACACTTATTCCGCCTTTTTTAGATACGCATTGCACCGGGTTGACACAAGAACTATCGGATATTAGGTAAATAATTCCTACATCAAGCTACTTGATGACTTCCTTCTTCCCCACCTCTTTCCCAGTTGAATTTTGCTGCCTTTGCTGCTCAATAGAGATACTATGATGTTGTTCCAGCAAGATTTTAGGCATGCATATACTTGAGCTGATTCCTTTGATATTTGCTATAGTTCATGCTATTGCATTTTTGTATCTCTTTAAAACTTCCACCCGTTCTGATTCTTGATCTGAGCTTAAAGAAGCTAAAATGATTAATGGTAGGGTTTTCGAGGATATGAGAGAAGTTGCTTGACCTCTAACGTGGGCAGTTCTTCTATAGATGCCGCCGGTGTCTTAAAATCTCCTTTAGATCTTCTTAGATTCTCAAACTTGTTGTACCATGGTCTGAAAATCTTCTTTTCTTCCTCTACGATATTATTATCTGAACTATGAATTTGTGTGCTAAACTGTTCTTTTGCTTCTGATGATGCAGCTTCCATGTGTTTTGTAAATACAAAGATATTGCATATAAGTTGGCATTGATTTTTTGACAATATATTATGATAATAATATTTTATTCCATCATTATCGAATTGTTAATTTATTTCTTGGTGATCAAGAAATATGTTATTCTGATTATTGGATGGCGTCCTATTATCAATCATGAAGATTCTGTGAAAGAGAAAAATAAGGAAACAAAAATATTAGGAAAGTTATTGAAAAAGCAATAGGCACTTGCTTTTTGGAAATCTTTTATTTGGTAAGTCGGTTTGATGGAAATATAGTCAAATCTGCTAGGCTTCGAGTTCCCATGATTAATGGGATAATTTCCTAATTTATTGGGCGAATATCTGATTTGTTGGAGATACTTTCCTAAAGTGTCACACGGTGTGTCACACAACCGAATTTGTTAAGATTTGTTTTCCTTAAATCTTGTGGCGTCATATCCAATTTGGTAACTGTTCTGATTCGATGATATTGAAGTTACCAAGGTTATTTAAAGCTTTCGTTTTTTTGTGAAAGCAGACTGTTGACGGAACTTTTATTTTTCGAGTGAAAAGGTTTATTTGATTGTTGTGCCGTTGTTTTTCTTTCACTCCCAACGTTTCTGCGTTTGGGTCTGTGATTGTTTTACACACTCTTCTTATGCTGTGGATTGCATCGATTTATTGAGTGTGTTGTGAATTGCGTCTGAAGACAACTTGTTGGTGTTCCAGAGGGTGTCCCAGGAGGCAATTTTCTTTATTCATCATTGAAGCTCAGTCTCGGGAGGAGGCTGCATCCGAACTCGGGATGAGTTCTATTTTTAGACAAGGGGAGCTTGTCACTTTGATCATAGGCGAAGGGATCTTGCCATAACACGGGTTCCGGGAGGAATCAACGACAAGGGGAGCTTGTTGTTATCTAGATCTCGGGAGAGGTCAATCTTAAGTCGAGGGGATCTCGCAAAAATAGTTTCCTTGGGGAAGTTAGGTAGAGGCGGCGACAAAGATAAGAGAGAGTCTTTATTTGTATAAGTCCGATTGTCTTATAACTTTGTGAACTCAAAGAAATATTTTTATATCTGAGCGTGGCCCTGCAGACGTAGGCTGGTTGCCGAACTGCGTTAACAACCTCTTGTCTCATTTATTTCTGCATATTTATATTGTTCGTCATTGCATTCATTATCGGTGTCACCAGTAACACCCTGTGTGACACCGCATAACTAATCGTAATCTTTCAATGACGAACAATATAAATATGCAGAAATAAATGAGACAGGAGGTTGTTAACGCTCTGATACCAAGATAAGAGGGAGTCTTTATTTGTACAAGTCCGATTGTCTTGTAACTTTGTGAACTCAAAGAAATGTTTTTATATCTGGGCGTGGCCTTGCAGACGTAGGCTGGTTGCCGAACTACGTTAACAACCTCCTGTCTCATTTATTTCTGCATATTTATATTGTTCGTCATTGCATTCATTATCGGTGTCACCAGTAACACCCTGTGTGACACCGCATAACTAATCGTAATCTTTCAATTGGTATCAGAGCTGGTCGCTTTTGTTTCTTAAACGAGATCAGCGGGACAAGATTATAGTTTGTGTGCAATGGACTCTATGAAAGAAGGAGGTTCTACAATACGTCTGCCATTGTTGGATGGAAGTAATTATGCTTATTGGAAAGCAATGATGAAGGCATTCATTAGAGCTATTGACGAGAAGGCATGGAGATCAATTTTAATAGGTTGGAATCACCCTGTGAACACCGATGCAGAAGGTAATATATCTCCAAAACCTGAAGAGAATTGGAACGTAAATGAAGATGCTTTGGCACTTAGCAATTCAAAGGCTCTAAATGCTATTTTTAATGGTGTGGATCCAATTCAGTTCAGACTCATCTCCACATGCGAATCTGCAAAAAGGGCATGGGATATTCTTTAAACCACCTATGAAGGAACATCTACGGTAAAGTTGTCCAAAATGCAAATGTTAACCACTCGTTTTGAGAATCTTAGGATGCAGGAAGATGAGACTATTGGCAAGTTCAACGCCAAACTATGTGATATAGCAAATGAAGCGTTTGCTCTCGGTAAGATGATTTTTGAAGAAAAACTTGTGTGAAAAACTCTATGGTCTTTGCCACAGAGATTTGCCTATAAAGTAACCGCCACTGAAGAAGCCACAGATGTGTCTAAAATGAAGCTAGAAGAGTTGATGGGATCTCTCAGAACTTTCGAAATGAATCTTGGAAGAGAGACCGAAATTAAGAAGGCAAAAGGAGTTGCTTTTAAAACGGAGGTACAAAATTACAACGAGCTTGATGAAGATGACTTGGAGGAATCACTGGCCCTACTTTCGAAGAATTTCAGCAGAGTTATGAAGAGCTTTGGAAGAAATACTCGCGGTGTCAAGCAGGGTGTCACAAACTTCAAAAATGGTTCTTCAAGCAATAAGAAGCACAGAGAAGAAACTTATGTGTCTGATCAACCATAAAAGAATAAAGGTATTCAGTGCAGAGAATGTGAAGGATTTGGACATATACAAGCAGAATGTGCTAACACCTTGAAGAAAAGGAAAAATTCTCTGAATGCAACCTGAAGTGAGGATGAGTCAGAGAAGGAAGATGAATTTCAGAGCAATCATGTGGGGCTCGTTGGAAAGTTAGAATGTGAAGAAAAAGGCAGTGTTATATGCGGTGTCCCAGACGATTTTTCTAATAGTAGTGATGAAGATGAAGAACCTGTCACAGAAAAATATCTTATTGGCGAATATAAGTTTTTGCATGCAAAATGGACCGAGCTCGTTAAAGTAAATCAGCTTCTACATACTCAGATTAGAAATTTGAAGGATGAGAAGAATAATCTTCAAAATGTTGTTGATAATTTAGAGACAAAGCTGAAAGCAAGTAAGGATGAAGCTAACAATCTAACCAATGAGATAAGCCTCATGAAGAAGAATGTCAAATGCTGAATTCAAGTTCGTCTCATCTAGATGATATTTTAAATGTCGACAAAACAAGCATAAATCGATTTGGACTGGGATTCAAAGGTGAAAGTTCAGGTTCAAAGACTGTTGCAGTAAAGGAAAGTCGCTCTGTGATTAAATTCGTAAGGGCAAGTCCGGTGTCACAGCCGGTGTCAGACAAGAGGTTTGATTATAAAGGAAAGCAAGTTGCAATCAGAATGCCAAGAATTGACAGAAAATCAAATTCCTATAATTACTATCATACTACAAGCACAAAAGGTAACATTTATGGTTCTGTGTGTCACTATTGCCAACGCCGTGGTCATATTCGCCCTAAATGCTTTACTTATCTTGCTGACTTAAGATTGGGTATTGTTAGAAATTTCACTTATTTTAGATTTCCTTATCAGAAATGGGGGAAGAAATCAAATTTAAAGTGCAATGTTACACATCTTTCATTAAAAGCGATCGGAACCAATGCATTGTATTTTGATAGTGGATGTTCCAGACATATGACAGGTGAAGAAAGATATTTGAAGGATATTATACCTGAATCCGTGGGAAAAGTAACTTTCGGCAACGGTGTCTCATCGGATGTCATTGGCAAGGGAACGTTGAATGTTCCTAGTTTACCACAGTTAAGCAATGTTTTATTGGTAAATGGTTTGAAGTCCAACCTAATCAGTATTAGCCAGCTCTGTGATCAAGATCTGAATGTGCAATTTACGAGAGAAAATGTGTTGTGTCCGATTAAAATAAAAATTATGTCATTGAAGGAGTTAGATCATCAGACAATTGTTATCTTATTTATTCTTCGTCTAACTACTTTCGGTCAAGTATGGAAGACACTATCCTATGGCATAGAAAGTTGGGACATGTTAATTTTAGAATGATGGAGAAGCTTATTTCGAAAGGTGTTGTCTAAGGAATTCCTGAATTAAAGTTTGATAAAGAGAAATTATGTGGACCATGTCAAATCGAAAAGCAAACCAAGGTGTCACACCCGATGTCCCAGTCATCCTCAACTACTCGGGTACTTGAATTACTTCACATGGATCTAATGGGACCAATGCCGGTTGAAAGTATTGGAGGAAAACGGTATGTCTTCGTTACTGTTGATGATTTCTCACGTTACACATGGGTGGAATTTCTTCGAGAAAAGTCTGACACTTTTAGAGCCTTCAAGTCGATGTGTACTCGTCTCCAACGTGAAAAAGATTGTGTTATCTTGAAGATTATTCGCATCCGCAGTGACCATGGAAGAGAGTTTGAAAATTTTGATTTCTCGGAGTTTTGTAAACATCTATGGATTGCTCATGAGTTTTCGGCTCCTAAAACACGTCAAAAAAATGGGATTGTTGAAAGGAAGAACCATACATTGGCTGAAATGACTCGAGTAATGCTACATGAAAGAGATGTACCTTAAAAGTTCTGGACTGAAGCTATGAGCACTGCTTGTTATACCATAAATCGGGTGTATCTCCGCGGCAACACCTCTATGACACCCTATGAGATATGGAAAGGTAAAACTCCAAATCTTCATTATTTTCACCCCTTTGGTAGCATCTGCTTTGTGTTGAATGACAGGGAACACAGGGGGAAACTAGATCCTAAAAGTGATGAGGCTATCTTTTTCGGTTATGCTACAAATAGCCGTGCTTATCGAGTTTACAACAAACGAACTCGAACTATTGTTGAATCTGCAAATGTTCAAGTAGACGACTCTCAGGACACAACATTTAATTCGAAAGACGATGCAAATTAGATTTCAAACAATGAAGGACCTAGTGTTCCATCCGGTGTCACAGAAGGTGTCACAGGCGGTGTCATAGATCAAACAGAGACAGTTAATGAATTAGAAGTATCTACCCTACACAACAGACCACCATCTATACGTGTTCAGAAGAATCATCCTGCAGATGAGGTTATTGGAGGTCTGAATGATGGTATACGAACCAGAGATAAGCCGCGGGTTAATTATCATGAAATGATTCAAATGGCTTGTTTTACATCAACAATTGAGCCCAAGAATGTGAAAGAAGCATTACTAGATGAATATTGGATAGAAGCGATGCAAGAAGAACTTAGCCAATTCTCCCAAAATCAAGTTTGGGACTTAGTACCCTGCCCTCTCGATGTGAACGTTATTGTACTAAGTGGATTTACAAGAACAAGACCGATGAGCATGGTAACATTACTCGCAACAAAGCTCGGCTAGCTGCTCAAGGGTATTCTCAGATTGAAGGTATTGATTTTGATGAAACATTCGCTCCGGTTGCCCGTCTTGAATCTATTCGGCTTTTATTATCTCTCGCTTGTGTTATGCGGTTCAAGCTATATCAAATGGATGTGAAGAGCACTTTCCTCAATGAGTTTCTCAATGAAGAAGTTTATGTTTCTCAACTAAAGGGTTTTGAAGACCCTCATCATCCCGAGTATGTGTATAAGTTGAAGAAAGCGTTATACGGGCAAAAACAAGCCCCTCGTGCATGGTATGAACACCTCACGCAATATCTATTAACCAAGGGATATGAGTGAGGGGGTGTAATATCCGGCTTGTACGGATTTTTGGATATATTATGTTATATTATTATTTCATTATTTAATGGCATTTTTGGTAAATATGTCAAATCTGGTCCGTTTTACAAAAAGAAAGCGTCATTACGATTCTAACGAATAATAAGAATTTTAAGGAATTTACGGGAATTTTCGGAGATCAAACACTATATTCTGAGTAAATACACTTCTCGTAATGTAAAGGACGTTCTCGTAAAAATAGTAAACGAGGTCCGATTTGCGAACGGACAGTTTTATTAAATCCGAAATATTAAGTTGGACTTGTTGGTGAAATAAGGAGGTTTAGTGAAACCAAACAGCTGGACGATTAACGAACCGAAGGACGAAACTAATATAAAAACTGAAGAAGGGCGAAATTGTAATTTACAAAGTAAATATTTATTTTATAAAAACAAAAATCCTCTTCCTTCGACAGAATCAATTTTCATTCTGTCTTTTCTTTCTCCCGCGACCAGAGAAGAGAAGAAACCCTCGGTTTCTCCTCTGCCGACGACGCCGAGCTCCGTTCCGACCTCCGATCGACTTCGATTCTTCACAGTTTCTCCTCCTCTCGCTATCCTAGGTATGCATCTACGTTCTTAGAGCTTTTATTTCGACGTTTACGGCATTTTAGGTAATTAGGGTTTCGATCGATTTTCGTTTAAAAATGAGATTTAGGGTTCGTAATTAATAGGTTAGCCATGATTAAGTATATATTGGACGTATTCGATGTATTGGACGAAGTTAAATCAATTTGTGAAAAAGTTTAAAATCCGAGAATTTTCGAGTTTTCGGAAAAGTTCGTAATTCGAGAATTTATTGGATGAGTTAGAAGTTTTAAGGAATTCCGTAGTTAAGATTTCGTTGAATTTGGACGTTTAGAAGTTTAAATTCGTTTTAACGATAAACACATTGAATTGCTTAGGTGAACGACTCTCTTGGACGAAGCTCGAGAATCTGTGCGCTCAAGGTAAGTTCTCGTGACTTACTCTGGCCGATTGGCCTACACCGTATGATCGTATACGCGAGGCTCAGCAGAGTGATACGGAGTGTATGGAGCTTCGATCGAGCATGACATTGGGAGACTCGTCAGATTTCCATTTATCAGAGGATGGTATTCTGAAGTTCAGGCATAGGTGGTACGTGCCTAGTGACGAGGATCTAAAGAAGGAGATATTGGCCGAGGCACATTCGTCGGCATATTCTGTGCACCCGGGGAGTACCAAGATGTACCGGGATTTGAGACAACACTTCTGGTGGCCGAACATGAAGAGGGAGGTTGCCAAGTACGTCGAGACCTGCCTAGTATGTCAGCAGGTAAAGGCTGAGCACCAGAGACCCGCTGGAACACTGTTACCACTGCCAATTCCGGAGTGGAAGTGGGAGCAGATCTCCATGGATTTCATTGTGGGGCTCCCGAGGACTACGAGAGGCCATGACGGCATTTGGGTTATTGTGGACCGATTGACAAAGTCGGCTCACTTTTTGCCTGTGAAGATGGCGTCTTCTATGGATCAGCTCGCAGAGCTCTATGTACAGGAGATTGTGAAGTTACACGGAGTGCCGGTTTCTATTGTCTCGGATCGAGATCCGAGGTTTACATCGAAGTTCTGGAAGAGTCTGCACAAAGCTATGGGGACTCAGCTTAATTTCAGCACAGCGTTTCATCCTCAGACTGATGGTCAGACAGAGAGGACGAATCAGATTCTGGAGGATTTGTGGTCGGAAAATATCTCGCACTGCTGCCCATATAAATAATGCCTCCATATCTTTAGTGCGAAGACCACAGCTGCTAACTCGAGGTCGTGCGTGGGGTAATTCTGCTCGTACGGCTTCAACTGCCGAGAAGCATAAGAAATAACTCTCCTCTCCTGCATCAATACACAACCGAGTCCCACTCCCGATGCATCACAATAAACACTGTATCTGACACCTTCATCAGGTAGCGCCAGTACTGGAGCAGTGGTCAATCTCTGCTTTAACTCCATAAAGCTGTCATCACAAGCAGACGACCAAACAAACTTCTCGTTCTTTCGAGTCAATCGCGTAAGAGGAAGTGCGATCCTCGAGAATCCCTCTATAAACTTCCGATAATAACCGGCCAACCCGAGAAATCCACGCACCTCACGTACGTTCTTCGGCTGTGGCCAATCTCTGACCACCTGAATCTTGCTCGGATCCACAGAAACTCCGTCCTGTGATATAATATGGCCAAGGAAGCTCACCCTGTCAAGCCAGAACTCGCACTTCGAAAACTTTGGATACAGATGGTGCTGACATAGGGTTCTCAGAACAATCCTCAGATGCTCCTCGTGTTCTTCCTTCGTCTTAGAGTAAATCAATATGTCGTCGATGAAAACCACTACGAACTTGTCCAGATACTCCTTGAAAACACGGTTCATCAAGTCCATAAACGCTGCAGGGGCATTAGTAAGTCCAAAAGACATGACAAGGAACTCATAATGCCCATACCTCGTTCGGAATGCCGTCTTCGGTATATCATCCATCCGGACCTTCAGCTGATTGTAACCCGAGCGTAGATCAATCCTGGAAAATACTCGGGCACCCTGTAGCTGATCAAATAAGTCGTCAATCCGGGGCAGTGGATACTTATTCTTCACTGTGAGCTTATTTAGCTCCCTGTACCGATCAGAGGAGAGTGACCCCGAGGATATTTGCATTTATTGAGCCTGGAGATGTTGATAACGAGGATCAGCCAGCCGTGATAGCAGGTACTATATTAGTTACTGGTGTTCCTGTATTTTCTTTACTAGACACGGGGGCTACACATTCTTTTATTTCCACCACTTGTGTGTCGAGATTGAGGCTCGCGCCTGAGTTAGCAGAATGCGAGTATAGTGTGATGCTACCTTCAGGAGAGCGTATGCAGTCAGGTCGTATTGTCCAGGGCATTTCAAATTATTTTCTGCATAAACACTAGGTATAAAATAAAATGAAAAATAATTAGGAAAAATTGGGTACAGTAATAGGGTCGTGACAGGGGGAGTGGATAAAACCCTATTCATTCGCCGCGACAAAGGTCAGTTCCTCCTTGCTCAAATTTATGTTGATGATATAGTATTTGGCTCGGTGTCACAGGTTATGGTGGATGAATTTGTAGCTCAAATGACCGGCGAATTTGAGATGAGTATGGTTGGAGAACTAAATTATTTTCTCGGCCTTCAAATACAACAAAAGAAGAATGATATTTTTATCTCTCAAGCCAAATATGCCAATAATTTATTGAAAAAATTTAAGCTTGAGAATGCACGCCCGAGTAGAACACCCCTTGGGACACATGAGAAAATTTCTAAAGATGAAAAGGGAATTGCAGTTGATCAACGAATGTATAGAAGTATGATTAGAAGTCTCTTATATCTAACTGGCAGCCGACCAGATATTTGTTATAGCGTAGGTGTATGCGCCCGATTTCAAGTAAATCCGAAGGAGTCTCACTTAGTGTCGGTTAAACGAATTCTAAAATATGTTACTGGAACAACTGATTATGGCATCTGGTATTCTTTCGAGTCTAATGCAAATCTGGTGGGTTATTGTGATGCTGACTGGGCAGGTAGTTCCGATGATCGAAAAAGCACTTCGGGTGGATGTTTTTATGTGGGACACAACTTAGTGTCATGGTTCAGCAAGAAGCAGAATTCTATTTCTCTATCTACGGCTGAGGCAGAGTATATACCAGCAGGTAGCAGCTGTACCCAGCTTCTGTGGATGAAACAAATGATGAAAGACTATGGTGTCACACAGGGTGTCATGACCCACTATTGTGATAATTTGAGCGTTATCAATATCTCTAAAAATCCTGTTCAGCATTCACGGACAAAGCATATTGACACACGACATTATTTTATTCGATCGTTAGTGGATGACGTCAGGCGGAAGACTTAGCTAAACTAGGCGGAAGATGTGGATTTTAAAGACAGCGGTGGATGTAAGCAGAAATGCACTGTTCACCGGTGGAAGTGAACTACAGGCAGAAATGCACTGTTCACCGGTGGAAGTGGACTACAGACAGAAAAGACTGTTTACCGGTGGAAGTGAACTACAGGCAGAAATGCACTGTTCACCGGTGGAAGTGGACTACAGACAGAAAAGACTGTTCACCGGTTGAATTGAACTACAGACAGAAAAGACTATTCACCGGTGGAAGTGATTTTAAAGGGCAGCGGTGGACGCAGACAAAAATGCACTGTTCACCGGTGGAAGTGAACTACAGACAGAAATAACTGTTCACCGGTGGAAGTAAACAGGGATTTTAAACGGGCAGCGGGCAGCGGTGGATATGATTTTAAAAGCAGCGGTGGATGTGATCGGAAGATGTAGTTTTAAAGACAAAATTTGACAACTTTTAACATGAAGACATATGAACAAGGAGCATAAAGACATAAGGTATAAAAACTTCAAACCTCAGAAACTGATTCAAAACATGGTTTTTGGGCATAACAAAAAACATGACACGAGTTGAAGAGAAATCAATCTGCATGGATGACTCTAAAACCAGAGACCACCCATGCCTGAACTAATCAGAGGGAACTCAATGCCGTTCCAGATTAATTCAAGATATATAGATACAATTGTCAAATACAGAGGTTTTAAAAGAAACTTAAACATCAGAACTTGTACATTATCCAAATTTCTAACAGAGTTTTTAAAACTAAAACACCAGAATCTCAGTAGAATTTACAGACATGAACTTCACTTTAGAAACTTAAACCTCTGGACATAAATATGTCTGGCTGCAGCATCCAACCCTCGAAAGCTCGAGCCACTAGCCACCTATTCGTCGGGGTGAGGCACAAAGTCCTCATCCACGGGATCCGTACCTACATCAGAGAGTTCAACTATGAGCCTAGAGCTCAGTAAGAACATATAAAAATGCAGTGATGCATATGCTATGCATGAACATTTTCAAATACATGAACATTACATTACATTACATTACATTTCACTGGACAGGAAGATATAAGTGGGGCTTATAGAGGAACTGGCGCACATACATACTTGACATAACAGGACATGACACTGGTTAGTAATTTTGCCGGGTCCCAGAGAAGGACAAGGTACAAGGTATCATTGGCAGGGATAATTTTACATGAGTCCCAGAGAAGGATAAGAACAGGATGTCAGTCCCCGTCCCACACTTAACCATACTTTACATATACATTTTAACTTTCTTAACTTCAAATCGTGTGCACAGAAAAATTTTGCATGTCTTTCGAGAAAATCGTGTATGTATGAGCATTTACAATGCTTAAACTTAAAACAGCAGACAAGAGGAATAAAACAGCAGAACATAAGAAAAAAGCAGATAACTCAGAATGTAACTCTAACTTTTCTACCTGAAACAACCCGACAGAAATGGAAACCTAATACCTCCGTGATGTAGGGCCTTAAGGGCCAACCTACGGATATAAACTTACCTGTTTGCTGCGGAGTTGAGAGTCTTCAACGTGTTGCCTTGGTGATGCACGGACCTATGACGTGTACGAAGAGGGAAATTAACAAGCTGCAAATGCTAACTAATAACTTAGTAGAATAAGCTTCAAACTCCATTCAAACCTTTAGAAAACACACCAACGTGTTTTCATACAAGGACAGTGAGCTTGTCCAAATATCATAACCCTAAACTTCGATAAAACTCACATTTTTAACTTATTCAAACTCGTTAGCTTTAGAAGATGTTTACCTTAGGCAGAAAAACAGAAGGAAAACTGAAGAGACCGAAGGAGCTTCGAAGGATGTTTGTCGTCTGGAAGAGAGAAAATAGAGGGGATTGGAAAGAAGCAAAGAAGAGAAGTGAAGAGGGTTTCACGTAGGAGGAAGAACATATCTTGTTCACAAGTTGAACACTTAGCAGTCATTCATTGGCTTCCTCCCACCAACCTTAATTCCTTCCCAAACAGCCCTTTCATGCATCACTAACTAATGATTTGTTTTGGTTAGTTTTAGATACACTCTTGTTTAGTTTCCCACTAAACATCCTAACAACTTCACCAAAACATACATTATATTAATATAAGCTTAATCCCGATCGATAGTTCGAGGGATAATTTCCTGGCCAAAAATGCCGGGTGTTACAGTATCTTTAGTTGAAGCATGGCTTTTAGATGCAAGCCTTGAGGACACAATTGCGTCTTGATTTGCTAGATCTGTTTGCATTTCCTCTTAATTTTTAGGGTAAATTCCAAAAAAAACCCTGAAATATGGGTATTTATTGAAAAAATCCTCAAACAAAAAGTCCTCACAGTCAAAACCTTGAACTATTGAAAACTGTCAAAAAAGACCCTGACGGGGGGCTGATTTAAAATTGCGGCCCCCAGCATTTGTGCTGCGCGGCCCCCCGCAATTTCAAATATTTTTTTATTTTTTTTTTATAAATTAATATAAAAAATACCAAATCATATTCAATTTACTTGAAATTTTTACCACATGTTCATTACATTATTAAAAGGTAATATAAAAAGTGTCATGATTTTTTAACACTTTTATAAAAATTAATGAATTTTTATGTAAATTAGTGACCTCTTTAACTTCAAAGGGCCATAACTTTTGCTACGGGTATTGAATTGGGGCCGGAAACATATCAACTTGAAGCTCTTGCAAAGACCTAGACATTCCACAGGGGTTTACTCTTGCGCCAGCCTTTTTCAAGCCCAAAATATATCGTTTAAGGCCTTAAATTGACGTTTGAAGAAAAAATGGGGATTTAATTTTAAAAAAATACCAAATCATATTCAAGTTACTTGGAATTTTTAGTACATGTTCATTATATCATGGGACAATAATGTAAAAACTTTCGTAGTTTTATAACACTTGTGCGATATATTGTAATTTTAACTACATTATTTTATAAATAATTTATATTAAATCATAAAAGCTTTAAAAATCATGAAACTTTTTACATAACCTTCTCATGATATGATAAATATGTGGTAAAACTTTTAAGAGAATTGAATATGATTTACTATTTTTTTTTTTAAATCGGCCCCCACTATTTTCGGTGTGGCCCCCCGAATTTTTATGTGGGGGGTATGCGGCCCCCCCGCAATTTTCGGCGTTGCACTCCAAATTTTTATGCGGCCCTCTGAATGTTTATGCGGGCCCCCGTTTTTTAGATTCGAGGGGACGAAATTTTACATCGGCTCCCTGAATCCAGTGTAATTTTGGATTCGGGGGGCTATCGATCCCCCACCAAGGTTCATTTTGACAGTTTTTTAAAACTTCGAAGTTTTAACTGCGAGAACTTTTAGTTTGAGGGTTTTTTCAAGAAATACCCATTCTTCAGAGTTTTTTTTGGAATTTACCCTAATTTTTAACTTTAAAGCCTCTAGAATGACATTATTATGCTCAGATGTTGTATCTTTAGTTGAAACATGATTTAGATGCAAGCCTTGAGGACACAGCTGGGTTTTGATTTTCTGGATATGTTTTAGTTTCCTCTTAAGCAATTCTAGTCATAGAAAAAGGTGTCACAGCACCTGTGGCCTTTAAATGTTGGTCACCTTCCTCATGCACAACTCTTGCATGAAAGGTGTCATCGCTATGTTTTGTCAGCGTGAGCTCCATGTCTCGTTGCCTCACTTTCACTGTCTTTCTCCAAAAAAAAATTAGCATAAAACTCTCTTACTAGGACAATGATGGCCTCTTCTGGTTGAGCACGGAATCTTGCCCAACCTAGTTGTTGAATTGTTACCAAGATAGATTCGAGATATCCCTTCAGTTTGCCTTTCGTCAGTTGAAAACCTCGCTCAACAACAAATTTCTGTTTCTGGATTCCCTGCTCATTGCGATATTTTGCCTCTTCAGAGATGAAGTGTGGTTTGCCAGAATTTCTTTTCGCACTTTTCTTCGGCCTCATATTTGCTTCATCTTCAGGGATGCGGGGGATAGCTTCACCGTTTCGAATGCTGCAATTCAAATGATGCGGCATTATCTGTTAAAGAAAATTGGCGAGAGGGAAAATTAAAAATAAAGGCAGTAAAAGTAAAAAGTACAAGCGACTAAAATTTTATTCAAAGAAAAAACCCATCACGATTATTTTATTTAATTATAATTTATTGTTATTATTATTTATTAAACAAATCCCTCGACACTTTACTCTTGCTTCGATGCTATAGCAATCGTTGTAGCATTTGTTTTATTTTAACTAAAAACCTGACATAAAAAAGATGTAAACAACTGGGTTGCTTCCCTTAAGTGCTTGTTAGCATCAAAAGCTTGACTTTTTCAAATCTTCATGAAGTATCAACAAAACTGATTGACACAAGGGTGTACTGATACAATTTTAAAAGGAGCAGGCCATCTTGATTTTAGTTTTTGAGGAAATAATTTTAACCAAGAATCATGTAGTAGTATTTGTTGGCCTATTTTAAAGGTATGATTTTTGATCTTCTTATCATGTCACTTCTTCACTTTTTTTTTTTTTATAAATCTGGGCTAGATATGTTAAACGAGCGAGTCGAGCCAAGCCGAGCCGAAAAAGACCCGGCTCACCGAGCTTGTCGAGCCAAACGAGCCGAGCCTAACGAGTTACGCCTAACGAGCTGACCCTAAAAATTTCCAACCTGAGCCGGCTAGCGAGCCACGAGCTGAACGAGCGTAACGAGCCGAGCTTACACAAATAAAATTGTCGACCGCTATTAAAACCGGTCGACCCCTGCATCCTTTTATAAATAAAACAGGTCGTCCGAAACCCTAACCACGCAACCTCTCGCTCTCGATTTTCATTCAATCCCAAATCCTCGCATATTTTCTTCTGATAATCATCTCCTCTCTTCCCTCTAAACCTCCAATGACATCATCCTCTCGCAGCAAACTCATCGTTCGAAACAGGAGCTCAAAGAACCCTACTCCAGCAGCCGAACTAGAGCATCTATCAATGTGGCCGTCTCCATTATTCACAAGTAAAGATTCATTAGAGAGGTATGAACGTGATTTTCAGTTCAAGCCTCTAATTTTGTGTACACAAGTAGAATTCTTAGAGTTGTACAGACTAAATTTGATAATCTTTAAGATCTACAAAAGAAAGGTTATGCAAGAAAACACCGCAAAGGAGGTGTTCTCGGTTAAATCCCAGATCACCTCTAAATAAACACTCCAAAATATATATTAAATGACATTCAATTTGAATGAAGTTTCGATAGAAAATTGCTTGTTAATAATGATTATAACCTGCAAATTTCACATTAGAAATAAGTGAAGTAAAGAACTTAAGAAACAATTACTCGTAACCGGCCCGAGAGCAACTTAGGCACTTTCGGGTAAATGTAATTTTCCTAAGAAAATTACTACGGTACAAGACTTTGGTTGGCTCCACTCTTTTTACCTCTCTAAGGTCTTAGAAAAGGTGAAGAAAAGGTGAGGAATAAGAGTCACCGAGCAACTACGGACTTGACGACAATTGGAATCTCAATCTCCACCCAAATTGCAAATCAATTTGAGGACTAACCTTTGATTGAAGAAGGATTGTAAAAAACCGATCAAGCATTCAAAGTTTGAGAGGAAAATGGTCTACTTGTTCTCATTCAAAATCCGATCTTTCATGAATACCAAATTGTGAACCTACAATATTTCCACCACCACTACTTGAGCTAATAGTGAAGAAACATGTGAATGACTAACATTAGAATATTTAGATTCATAAGAAGAATATAAACTAGTAATTCCATGTGTTCTTTGATCCATAGAAAATAAAGAAGAAGTTTGTAAATTATTAGAAATTTTATTAACAATGAGATATACTCCTTTTAACTTATATCTAAGATCCATTATACATGCATAACAAAAATTAGAAGGAATATCAAGCTAATATTTTTTAAATTTTGTTTCCATTTTATTAAGTATATCTCTAAATTCATCTATATGTCGATATTGTGCAAAATTACTCGTTAAGTTTATAAAAATTGGGAGAACAAGATAAGAAGTGGGATAATAAATTTCCGAACATTCATTTGTAGCATCATAAAATGGTTTTAAAATATCAAGAAATATATTAGCTACTTCTGTGACAACCACGACCCGCCGGGACCGTCACGGGACGGGAATGGGACTTGACTTTGACATTTACATCTTTTTTGGACATAAAATTTTTTTCAACTTTTTTAAAACTCTTGAACATTTAAAATGGCCAGACATAAAATCAAAGGCATAAAATGGAAAACAGAAATGGACGACAGAAGTCAGAAGGCATGATAATTAGAAGACTTAAAATTAGAGTGGACAACTGAAATAGTCAACAGAATGGACAATATGAATGGACAATAGAAGTACAGAAGCTGTGGATAACAGAAGTGCAGAAGCTGTGGACGACAGAAGTGGACGACTGGAATAATCAAACATAATGGACAACTGTTTAAAGAACAAAATGGACAACTGTTTTAAATGGCAGAATGGACGACTGTTTTAAAGGGCAGAATGGACGACTGTTTTAAAAGGCAGAATGGACGACTGTTTTAAAGGGCAGAATGGACGACGACTGTTTTAAAGGGTAGAATGGACGACTGTTTTAAAAGGCAGAATGGACGACTGTTTTAAAGGGCAGAATAAACGACTGTTTTAAAAGGCAGAATGGACGACTGTTTTAAAAGGCAGAATGGACAACTGTTTTAAAGGGCAAAATGGACGATTGTTTTTTTTTAAAAAAATTCAACACTTCACCGATCGATCTGCTACCACAGTCAATCGATCGGCTACCTCTCTGTTTGACAGTTTACATCTCTTGACACAAAAAGCTTTAAACTTAAAAAAAAAAAAACGATTCAAAACATAAGTTTAGACATATCAGAAAACATAACAGAAGTTCAAAAATCTAACTGCATGGATAGCTCTAAAACCCAAGACAATCTATGCATAACCTAAAAGAAAAGACTCCAAGCAGTTCCAGAATATTTCAAAATATATATATTCAACTGTCAGAACAGAGGTTTTTCAAAATATATATATTCAGCTGTCAGAACAGAGGTTTTAAAACATCAACACAAAGTCTATGCATCGTTTTAAATTCCCAAAAGTTGTACAGAACTTGACATACACTTCAAAAATACACCCCCACAGGTAAAGATTCGTCTGACTACCGCGACCAACCCCATGAGCTCGTCCCGCCAACTGTATCTACTCCTCGTCCTACACTTAACCGTACATTACATTACATGTTTTATCTTTCTTAACTTCAAATGTAACGGCCCCATTATGGCCGAGACTGATTCTTAATTTTTTGTAAATCATTACACTAAGTTTACCCTCTATATATTTTTTTCTTTACATTACTCAAGAACAATGCCATATCTGACAAAACTGAACCCTTCAAAAACTCGGCTCCCTCATAAGATTATTGACACAGTCAGTCACAGAGTCAATCGACTTGACTCGGACATCGGTTCCATAACGTAATAGGGCAGAGGGAAAGTGCCCTAAGACCACTCGACTTCATCGTTCGCGGGTTGCATGGATTTGCAAATATCTAACGATAGGAACACATTCCCCGATCGTCACGTGCACTCCGTGTGACTCAATAGACGTCGCCCAATAGGGCACATCATCCGATGGACACGTGCGTTTCACGTGACTCATGGACATCGCCCAGTAGAAGACATCATCCGATGGACACGAGCGTTTCACATGACTCATGGACATCGCCCGATAGAAGACATCATCCAATGGACACGAGCGTTTCACGTGACTCATGGACATCGCCCGATAGAAGACATCATCCGATGGACACGAGCGTTTCACGTGACTCATGGACATCACCCGATAGAAGACATCATCTGATTGCAAAACGACAAGACTCAATGCTCACTTCTTCCAATAGCGTAAACATCTACATCTACCGGTTGACACGTGAATCACACGTGACATAATGATCATCATCCGATAGAAGACCTCTACTGGTGAGTAAGGAATTTCTAGCATCTGCCGATTATAATAATCAGCATCTACCGATGCAAGGCATCCTGACTTTTAAAGACTTTGACTTGACTAAAATAAACTTGTACTGATATAAATCATAGACTTATCCAAAATATTTGTAGCGGAAAACTTAAATAAAACAGATCATTCTCCATTCTAATAATCATCTTCAACCTAGGAATCTAGTTCAACAATTCTAAAATCCATTATAATCAGAAAATCTCATCCTACTTAAGGCATCAGTAATCATTATTCTTACTAACAACTTAGGAGCATAAACCACGGGTCATTCTCGCCTATCCAGCCACAATCTGTCACCCTGAGCACCATCCAGCAACAAGTCTTAGACATCCTCACTGAATTTGGAATCCTCATCTGGTAGTTCTTCTCCTACATCATAAGGTTTAAACTATAAGCCCAATGCTTAGTAAGGATTGCAACACTAACATGTATGCATGAATGCACAGTTGAAAAGAATACATTTACATAATCATTTCTCTTTACATTCTTGTTCATGTTCTTGTTCATTATTTACATCATGTGGATTAAGGGAGGATTTGTGCCGAAAAGGGGGTTGACAGTGAAAGTGTATATAGTCCCTTGCGGGCCGTAATCATGGTCCTCCTTTTGGACTGTGACATACGCCAAACCGCCTCCAACCCTCTCTTAATCCTTGTTACATAAGTTTCATGTCCATATCTTGATCGTGAAGGAAAACATGCACTTAAAACATTTTCATATGCTTGAAAAGGAAAACAATCGTGAAGCATGAGTATGAATACTCTCATTTTATCAGACAAAAGGACAGCTCATTCATTCATCAAAAGATCATACTATCAACTCGAGTATCATAACCCAACAGGCAATAACACAGATAACTTTTAAACATTATAGACAACATCTACCTAGTACCCTTGTGATGTAGGGCCTTAATGGCCGGAAATCTTACTCACTCACTTACCTGGTTTCCCTTAGCAACTTGAGTACTTCACCTCGGATTTTTCTTCACCTAAAACATTTCACATTACAGAGTTAAAACAAAATCCTAAAATTTCTAACCAAAAGTCATCATAGAATCTAATGTACATGTATTTCTAAGTTCTTTAGTCAAGCACCTTATGTGTGTAGATCAAGTTTCCAGAACTTAAAATGCCCATATTCAACCTAACAACTAAACACAGTCGGTTATCTTAATGTCCATAATCGAATCGGAAATGCCATTACTAAACGCAGATTATAAATGCTACTACAATAACTCTGTCATTGAAGAATCTGAAACTTCAAGTTCTAGCTGAAAACCGAGCTCTGAGTAACTAACCAGTAGCTACATTGTCTAAGCCTTACCTAGAGCGTGGATTGTCGGGGTGGAGACTGAAGAATCGGTCACCGACGAAGGAGTCTTTGGCAAAGAGGAGGAGAGCTCTGGAGGGTGAGAAATCGCAGAAGGAAAGTGTCGGCTACAGTGGGGTTTAATGAGGTTTAAGGATTTCCATTTTCTATTTATATCGATTGAAATCCATCATATTTACAATTCTGCCATCACACAAATAAAATCAATTAAGCTTTGACATTTAAATTCAAAAATGCAAAGGTAAATGGTGGAGGTGACAGTTAAAGCTGTTAAGTAAATACCTGGCTGAACATCGTCGGGTGCTACATCCACCCCTTCTTAAACAAAATTTTCGTCCTCGAAAATTGGTCAAGCAAAGAGCTCAGGATATTTGGCTAACATGTCATGCTGTCGCTCCCACGTAGCTTCTTCAATGCCATGATTTATCCATAAAACTTTCACCAGTGGAATTTCTTTATTCCGCAGAGTCTTAACTGCAGATTCTAATATTTGCACTGGCTTCTCTTCATACACTATTGTCGGCTCAATGTCAATCTCTGTTGGCTTAACAACCTGCGTCGGATCACGTATGCATTTCCTTACAATAGACACGTGAAAGACATTACGAACTTTTTCCAGTGATGGAGGCAATTGCAACCTATAAGCTGTACTGTCAATCCTTGCCAAGACAGGGAATGGTCCAATGAATCGTGGATTAAGCTTTCCCTTCTTACCAAATCTTAAAAATCCCTTAAATAGTGAAACCTTTAAGAAGACCTCATCACCGACAGCAAACTCGAGATCCCTCCTTCTTAGGTCTGCATAGCTCTTCTGACGGCTTTGAGCAGTCATCATTCTTTTCCTAATAATGGTAATCTTGTCTGACAACTGTTGTAAAATTTCAGGGCCTAGAAGTTTTGCTTCGCCAACTTCGTCCTAATATAAGGGTGATCTGCATTTCCTGCCATACAGTGCTTCGTATGGTGCCATACCAATGGTGGACTGGTAACTATTGTTGTAGGAGAATTCAACCAAGGGCAGGTATCGACTCCAAGATGTCTGGAAATCTAGCACACATGCCCTCAACATGTTCTTCGAGTGTTTGAATTGTCCGTTTAGACTGACAATCTGACTGCAGTGCTGAAGGATAACTTTGTACCAAGCGTGCCTTGAAGACTTTGCCAAAACCTTGAGATGAACCTGAGATCACGATCTGAGACAATGGATATCGGAATCCTATGTAATCTGATAATTTCCTGAACATACAGATTAGCAAGCTGGTCCATCGTGTACGTTGTCTTTACAGGTAGGAAGTGAGCTAATTTCATCATTCTGTCAATTACAAACCAAATACTATCATGACCTTTAGTTGTCTTAGGTAATCCCACAACAAAGTCCATGGCAATGTTTTCCCACTTCCATTCGGGAATCGGCAAGGGTTGAAGGGTACCACCTGGACGTTGGTGTTCTGCCTTAACTTGCAGGCATATCAAACACGACTCTACTTGCTTGGCAACATCCCTCTTCAAATTCAGCCACCAATAGAGTAACTTCAAGTCCCGATACATCTTGGTGCTACTAGGATGTACAGAAAAGGGAGACGAGTGTGCCTCGGCTAAGATCAACTTACGTAATTCCTCATCACTTGGAATATACCATCGATTCCTAAATCTCAAAATACCATCCTTGGAGAGACTGAACTCAGAAGAGGCGTCCTTCAACTTACTCATCATGCTCTTATTTTCCTTTGATTCCTTTTGTTGTGCCTCCTTGATCCTATCCAAGATAGTTGGTTGAATGGTTACTTCTGCGAGTAGTTCCGACAGCTCAGAAACTATTTCCAATTCAAATTTCTGAACTTCTGTCCTCAATGGTACAGACATGGTTGACACCGCAGGTTGCATCTTCGTTGACATCCTGCTTAATGCATCGGCTACAGCATTAGCCTTACCCGGATGATACTTAATTTCAAAATCATAATCCTTAACGAACTCCAACCAACGTCTTTGTCTCATGTTTAATTCCTTTTGAGTAAAAAGGTACTTCAGGCTTTTATGGTCAGAAAACACTTCACACTGCTGACCATACAAATAGTGTCTCCAGATCTTTAATGCAAAAACAACTGCGGCTAATTCCAAATCATGGGTGGGGTAATTCTGTTCATAACTCTTCAGTTGCTTGGAGGCATACGCCACAACCTTGCCTTCTTGCATCAAGACACACCCCAGACCAACTTTGGATGCATCACAATAAACACTGAATTTCCCTTCTTCAGTTGGGAGTGTCAAAAGAGGGGCTGTCATCAACCTCAATTTTAGTGTCTGAAAACTATCTTCACAAACTTTGGTCCAAGAGTGCTTGGTGTTCTTCTTTGTTAAACTAGTTAAAGGTTTAGCTATCATAGAAAATCCCTTAATAAACTTTCCATAATAACCTGCCAGACCAAGGAAACTACGGACTTCACTGGCATTCCTCGGTTGGGGCCAATCTTTTACTGCCTGAATTTTGGTTGGATCTACAGATATGCCCTCAGCAGAAATAACATGGCTTAGAAAGTTGACCTTATCCAACCAAAACTCACATTTGGACAACTTGGCATAGAGTTGCTGTTGTTCTAATGTCGTCAAAACTACTCTTAAGTGTTTTTCATGGTCAGCTTTAGTCCGTGTATAAATTAGGATATCATCTATGAACACAATCACAAATTTGTCCAAATACCCACGAAACACACGGTTCATCAAGTCATAAAAGCTGCAGGTGCATTCGTCAATTCAAACGACATCACTAGAAATTCATAGTTTCCATATCGGGTTCTGAATGATGTCTTTGGTACATCACTCTCCTTAACCTTCAGTTGGTAATAACCCGAACGTAAGTCAATTTTTGAAAATACCTTAGCTCCTTGTAGTTGGTCAAACAAGTCGTCAATTCGGGGTAAGGGATATTTATTCTTGATCGTTACCTTGTTCAGTTCTTTATAATCTATGCACATTCTAAGAGAACCGTCTTTCTTCTTAACAAATAGGACAGATGCACCCCAGGGAGAACAACTAGGACGTATAAATCCCTGTCAACTAATTCCTGGAGTTGGACTTTTAACTCCTTCAGCTTAACAGGTGCCATGCAGTAAGGGTTCTTAGACACAGGTGATGCCTCGGGATATATATCGATTACAAACTCAATTTCTCTATCAGGTGGTAACCCGGGTAAGTCATCCCAAAATGCTTTTGGAAACTCTCGTACTATAGGAATATCTTGGAGTTCTACCTTATCCTTTACCCGGACATCAATTATGCTAGCTAGAAAACTCTCACAACCACCCTTCAGTAACCATTGAGTCTCTAGTGAGGATATAATTGGCATTTTACTTATTTTTGGAATAGCTTGGAAGGAATACCGATCTCCGTTCGGGGGTCGGAACTCAACCAATCCAGACCTACAACTTATCGTGGCATAATGTCTGAATAGCAAATCCATTCTTAATATGACTCCATATCCCTTCATATCAATTACGATTAGCTCTACATATAATTTCTTTTCTCCTAAAGATACAACATCATCTTTCACTATCTGTTCTGAATGTAATGACTTCCCTGAAGATAACATAACACTATATGACCTCTCGGCTGGCAAGAGTTCTAACATATGCTTACATACAAACAGGGTTGACACAAACGAGTGTGTGGCTCCCGTATCAATAAGTGTATAAGTAGAAATACCACAGATAATAATTGTACCTGTTATGACCGTATGCTGCACCACATCCTCATCCTCCATTAAAGCATAGACTCTTGGCGCTACTCTTGCACGATTTGGGCCTGGCGGCATAGGACAATCTCTGACCATGTGTCCAACCTTGTCACATCTATAGGAATGGTCAGAATATAGTTTACATTCGCCATGGTGATTCTTCTGGCAGGTGGAACATAGAGGAGCCAGAGGTCGCTTTCATTTTCCTTGATCATCATTTGGATTGAAGGGTCTCTTCACACCTTTCTGCTGTTGTTGCGGTCCTCTATTCGGTTGTGGTTGCCAACCTCTACCCTGGCGTGGTGGTGGCTGAGTCTCCTTGATGAACTTCCTTGGTGGTTCACGTTCTCCTTGTACTGCTAACTCAACTTCCTCCAATTCCAAAGCCTTAGTAGCCACTTCGGAATAAGGTATGTTATGGATCCCTGCAGTCTTCACTCCTTGGAAGAGGCTCGGCTTCAGTCCATGGACAAACTGGTGAATCTTGTCTTCCTCATCATCCACCAGACGGGGTGCAAACCTGGACAAGGCTTCAAACTTACAGATGTAGTCAGCCACAGAACAAGTTTGGTGCAGCTGCATGAACTCCATCTTTTTGCTGGCCCGAACCGCTCGGCTAAAATACTTGTCATAAAAGGCCATCTTAAACCACGCCCAAGTCATAGTTTCTGCATTCGCAGTGCTTTGAATTGAGTCCCACTAATGCCTTGCACCCAATGCAAAATGAAAAACAGCACATGTGACCTTGTCCCCTTCATCGACCTTGGCATACTTGAATATGTCTTCAATTGTTCGAATCCACTCTTCAGTATAAATAGCATCCGAAACTGGACCATTGAATACTGGAGGTCGAAGGCGGTGAAAACGCTCGCTTCCATTGTTGTGAGTCGTATTTGAGCTAGAATTCCCTTGCTCATCCCTAGCAGCCACCCACTGCTCAATTTGGCAGGACTGGCGAATAACCAATTCGGTTAGCTCAGCGATGGTGTTACTATCCTCATTGCTATCTCTTTGTTGACCTCTTACCATTTTGAGATTCCTAAACAAGTAATCATAAACACATCTTAACGTAATGACATTACTAAAATTATAGACACTTACAGTTGTTGGAGTGTGCTCAGGTGACAATCTATGCTGGAAGGCAGTCTGCAGAATCGATTTAGAACCCGATTTCGCTTTGATACCATAGTTGTAACGACCCCATTAGGGCTGAGACTGATTCTTAATTTTTTTATAAATCATTACACTAAGTTTACCCTCTATATATTTTTTTCTTTACATTACTCAAGAACAATGCCATATCTGACAAAATTGAACCCTTCAAAAACTCTGCTCCCTCATAAGATTATCGACACAGTCAGTCACAGAGTCAATCGACTTGACTCGGACATCGGTTCCATAACGTGTTAGGGCAGAGGGAAAGTGCCCTCAGACCACTCGACTTCATCGTTCGCGGGCTGCATGGATTTGCAGAAATCTACCGATAGGAACACATTCCCCGATCGTCACGTGCACTCCGCTTGACTCAATAGACGTCGCCCAATAGGGGACATCATCCGATGGACACGAGCGTTTCACATGACTCATGGACATCGCCCGGTAGAAGACATCATCCGATGGACACAAGCGTTTCAGGTGACTCATGGACATCGCCTGATAGAGGACATCATCCGATGGACACGAGTGTTTCACGTGACTCATGGACATCGCCCGATAGAAGACATCATCCGATGGACACGAGCGTTTCACGTGACTCATGGACATCAGCCGATAGAAGACATCATCCGATTGCAAAACGACAAGACTCAATGCTCACTTCTTCCGATAGCGTAAACATCTACATCTACTGGTTGACATGTGAATCACACGTGACATAACGATCATCATCCGATATAAGACCTCTACCGGTGAGTAAGGAATTTCTAGCATCTGCCGATTATAATAATCAGCATCTGCCGATGAAAGGCATCCTGACTTTTACAGACTTCGACTTGACTAAAATAAACTTGTACTGATATAAATCATAGACTCATCCAAAATATTTGTAGCGGAAAACTTAAATAAAACAGATCATTCTCCATTCTAATAATCATCTTCAACTTTGGAATCTAGTTCAACAATTCTAAAATCCATCATAATTAGAAAATCTCATCCTACTTAAGGCATCAGTAATCATTATTCTTACTAACAACTTAGGAGCATAAACCACGGGTCATTCTCGCCTATCCAGCCACAATCTGTCACCCTGAGCCCCATCCAGCAACAAGTCTTAGACATCCTCACTGAATTTGGAATCTTCACCTGGTAGTTCTTCTCCTACATTATAAGGTTTAAACTATAAGTGTGATGACCCGAATGTGTACGTATGAGTACAACTGCGGGGCAAACCTCGGGTTGCGGGGCAAACCTCGGACCATAGCCGAGTGTAGGCGAATCCCGGACTCGAGTATAGGCGAATCCCGGGTCGTAAAAAGAGGGTCGTCATAATCCCACATCGCTTGGGGAAGTATGTGGAAATGAAACATATGTAAAGAGACCCTCCCAACTAGCAAGAACCGTTTTTGGAGCACAATTGGCAACGGATCCCATAAGAACTCTGAAGTTAAAAGTGCTTCGGCGAGAGCAATTCCAGGTTGGGTGACCTTCCGGAAGTTCTCGCCAACAAAGCCGTGAAGGGAGGATATTGGGCTGCGGTCCAATCCCCAGAGCGGACAATATCTTGCTGGGATATGAGGTCGTTACAAATGGTATCAGAGCCTGTACCCAACCGAAAATGTGGCCAACGAGGACGTTGACCCCCGAGGGAGGGTGATTGTGATGACTCGAATGTGCACGTTTGGAGTACGACTGTGGGGCAAACCTCGGTTGTGGGGCAAACCTCGGTGACTAAGCCGAGTGTAGGCGAATCCCGGACTCGAGTATAGGCGAATCTCGATCGTAAAAAGGGGGTCGTCATAATCCCACATCGCTTGGGGAAGTATGTGGAAATGAAACATATGTAAAGAGACCCTCCCAAGATAGCAAGAAGCGTTTTGGAGCACAATTGATGACGGATCCCATAAGAACTCTGAAGTTAAAAGTGCTTCGGCGAGAGCAATTCCAGGTTGGGTGACCTTCCGGAAGTTCTCGCCAAACAAAGCCGTGAAGGGAGGATATTGGGCTGCGGTCCAATCCCCAGAGCGGACAATATCTTGCTGGGATATGAGGTCGTTACAAATGGTATCAGAGCCTGTACCCAACCGAAAATGTGGCCAACGAGGACGTTGACCAGAACCTCGGGATCAGCCGAGTGTAGGCAATCCCAGGACTCGAGTATAGGCGAATCACGGGTCGTAAGAGGGGGTCCGTCACAATCCCACATCCGCTTGGGAAGTATATGGAACATGAAACATCTGTAAGAGACCCCTCCCAACATAAGCAAGAACGCGTTTTGGCGCACAATTGGCAACGGATCCATACGACCTCTGAAGTTAAAGTGATTCGGCCGAGAGCAATTCCAGGTTGGGTGACCTTCCAGGAAGTTCTCGCCAAACAAAGCCGTGAAGGGAGGATATTGGACTACAGCCCAATCCCCAGAACGGACAATATCTTGCTGGGATATGAGGTCGTTACAAATGGTATCAGAGCCTGTACCCAACCGAAAATGTGGCCAACGAGGACGTTGAGCCCCCGAGGGAGGGTGATTGTGATGACTCGAATGTGCACGTGTGAGTACGACTGTGGGGCAAACCTCGGGTTGTGGGGCAAACCTCGGGACTAAGCCGAGTGTAGGCGAATCCCGGACTCGAGTATAGGCGAATCTCGGATCGTAAAAAGGGGGTCGTCATAATCCCACATCGCTTGGGGAAGTATGTGGAAATGAAACATATGTAAAGAGACCCTCCCAAGATAGCAAGACGCGTTTTGGAGAACAATTGATGACGGATCCCATAATGACTCCGAAGTTAAAAGTGCTTCGGCGAGAGAAATCCCAGGTTGGGTGACCTTCCGGGAAGTTCTCGCCAAACAAAGCCGTGAGGGGAGGATATTGGGCTGCGGTCCAATCCCCAGAGCGGACAATATCTTGCTGGGATATGGGGTCGTTACAAATAGTATCAGAGCCTGTACCCAACCGGAAATGTGGCCAACGAGGACGTTGGGCCCCCCAGGGGGGGTGATTGCGATGACCCGAATGGAATGTGCACGTATGAGTACGACTGCGGGGAAAACCTCGGGTTGCAGGGCAAACCTCGGGACCAAGCCGAGTGTAGGCGAATCCCGGACTCGAGTATAGGCGAATCCCGGGTCGTAAAAAGAGGGTCGTCATAATCCCACATCGCTTGGGGAAGTATGTGGAAATGAAATATATGTAAAGAGACCCTCCCAAGATAGCAAGACGCGTTTTGGAGCACAATTGATGACGGATCCCATAAGAATTCCGAAGTTAAAAGTGCTTCGACGAGAGCAATCCCAGGTTAGGTGACTTTCCGGGAAGTTCTCACCAAACAAAGCCGTGAGGGAAGGATATTGGGCTGCGGTTCAATCCCCAGAGCGGACAATATCTTGCTGGGATATGGGGTCGTTACAATAAGCCTAATGCTTAGTAAGGAGTGCAACACTAACATGTATGCATGAATGCACAGTTGAAAAGAATACATTTACATAATCATTTCTCTTTACATTCTTGTTCATGTTCTTGTTCATCATTTACATCATGTGGATTAAGGGAGGATTTGTGCCGAAAAAGGGGTTGACAGTGAAAGTGTATATAGTCCCTTGCGGGCCGTAATCATGGTCCTCCTTTTGGACAGTGACATACGCCAAACCGCCTCCAACCCTCTCTTAATCCTTGTTACATAAGTTTCATGTCCATATCTTGATCGTGAAGGAAAACATGCACTTAAAACATTTTCATATGCTTGAAAAGGAAAACAATCGTGAAGCATGAGTATGAATACTCTCATTTTATCAGACAAAAGGACAGCTCATTCATTCATCAAAAGATCATACTATCAACTCGAGTATCATAACCCAACAGACAATAACACAGATAACTTTTAAACATTATAGACAACATCTACCTAGTACCCTTGTGATGTAGGGCCGTAATGGCCGGAAATCTTACTTACTCACTTACCTGGTTTCCCTTAGCAACTTGAGTACTTCACCTCGGATTTTTCTTCACCTAAAACATTTCACATTACAGAGTTAAAACAAAATCCTAAAATTTCTAACCAAAAGTCATCATAGAATCTAATGTACATGTATTTCTAAGTTCTTTAGTCAAGCACCTTATGTGCGTAGATCAAGTTTCCAGAACTTAAAATGCCCATATTCAACCTAACAACTAAACACAGTCGGTTATCTTAATGTCCATAATCGAATCGAAAATGTCATTACTAAACGCAGATTATAAATGCTACTACAATAACTCTGCCATTGAAGAATCTGAAACTTCAAGTTCTAGCTGAAAACAGAGCTCTGAGTAACTAACCAGTAGCTACATTGTCTAAGCCTTACCTAGAGCGTGGATTGTCGGGGTGGAGACTGAAGAATCGGTCACCGATGAAGGAGTCGTTGGCAAAGAGGAGGAGAGCTTTGGAGGGTGAGAAATCGCAGAAGGAAAGTGTCGGCTACAATGGGGTTTAATGAGGTTTAAGGATTTTCATTTTCTATTTATATCGATTGAAATCCATCATATTTACAATTCTGCCATCACACAAATAAAATCAGTTAAGTTTTGACATTTAAATTCAAAATTGTAAAGGTAAATGGTGGAGGTGACAGTTAAAGCTGTTAAGAAAATACCTGGCTGAACATCGTCGGGTGTTACATCAAACCTCGTGCACAAAAATATTTACATGAATTTCAAGAAAACGTGTATGTATGAACATTTATGGTGCTTAAACATAACATAAACAGGCGATAGAATAATAAAGGAAGACATATAACATAAAACATTCAACTTAGAACATAATTTACGACCTAGCTACCCGACCACAACTCAAACAAACAAAAACCTAGTATCTCCGTGCTGTAAGGCCTTAGGGGCCAAACCTACGCGTATGAACTTACCTGTTGTCTTTGAGTTGCAGCACATATATATGTCCTCGGCGATTCACGAACCTATATCATGCACAATCGTACATTAACCCTAAACTTCAACAAAAATAATAAGTAATTAACCTAAACTTGTTAACTGTATTAGAGGGTTACCTTTACTGGGAAAAACATGAAAAGTTAGAGGTTGAAAATCGTCGGCGTGGAGAGGAGGTTGTCTGGTTTGCGTGAAAGAGAGAGAGTAACAGAGAAGAGAAAATAAGGAGTGTTTCACATAGGAGGAAGAGAAGAGAGGAAAACATGGCTTCTTCAACAAGTTGAACACTTGGCATCCATCCATTGGCTTCCTTCAACCTTAATTGGCTTCCTAATTTACTCCTCATTGGTTTCCAACTAAATTGTTTTTTAGTTTGTTGACTCGGTCTCACGAATCTCTCTCATTCAATTAAACACATCAACAATTTTCACTAAAACATTCATTATATTAATATCAAATTAATCCCGTTTATTAATTCGGAAAATATTTAGATGGCTAAAATGCCGGGTGTTACAACTTCGCAACTAGATTTATCAAGATTAATACTTTGTGTTTTCTCTATAATAAAAACACAAATAACTTGTCAATATGACCTAGCATTTTTTAACATTAAATAAGTAGAATTCCACATATGGAGCGATTGATCACCTCCTTTGGGGCGAACCATCGCTGCACTCTCAGGTGGCGACGAGAACGACGAGTATTAATTTAAGCCTTGGGTTTATCGATCTTGTTCGCAATTGTCGGGACGTCAACTGGTTTGCCAAAAATTTCATCTATCTTGTGCTCGGCTGGCGACAGCTCGAGTTGGAAGAAGAAGATCTGAAGATGGTCGTACTCTTCATCGTTGATAAATGTTGAAGGAAGACGAAGACGGGGCTGGCCATGTCCGTTGTAGAGGCGTCGGAGAGGTCTTTGATCTGAAGAGGGCATTGGAGTTGGGCTTGACCGAGCCATCGGTGAGTCGGGGATTGCCGATTGTCGGGCATCAGAGAACGCTCAGGGCCCCGACCTGGGCTTGACCGAGCCAGCTCGCGGGCAGGGTCCCGAGCAAGCTTGCGAGCAGGATCGTCGAGCTCGGTCATCAACGGGCTGCGAGCCCGGATGGTCGAGCTCGGCTCGACCCGTTTGTGTGACCCAAGCCAAACCAGCTCGTTACTGTAGCGAGTCGAGCCTGGCTTACCCGCTACACTAACTAGCCAACCCGCCCGTTTAACATCTCTAATCTCGGTATTGTCTTAAACTTCAAGCTTGAATTCTTTAAGTTTGTTCAAATGTAACATTTGTTGTTGTCCGGGTTACTCCTAAATCCATATTTAACTTTGCAATGGACAAATAAACTTTATGCTCCAACTCTACTTTCAAATGACGTACTTTACCAAACATAACTTGATATGGATAAGTTCCTAATGGTGTTTTGTACGCGGTTATGTATGCCCACAAAGCATCATCCAATCTTGTTGACCAATCCTTTCATCTGGTGTTTACTACTATCTCCAAGATTCTTTTTATTTCTCTGTTGGAAACTTGAGTTTTTCTATTAGCGTGAGGGTGATATATTATAGTCTCTTTTGTCAATAATTGTTGAAACTGCTTGTCAAAAAAATGATTACCACCATCACTTGTAATAGCTCTAGGTGTTCCAAACCGAGTGAAGATATTTTTTTTTTTTTTTGCAAAAAACAAACAGCTACCTTTGCGTCATTAGTTGAAAGAGTTGTAGCTTTCACCTATTTAGAAACATAATCAACAATAAGTAGGATATACTTATTTCCATATGAAGAGGGAAAAGAACCCATAAAATCAATCTCCTAAATATCAAATAGCTCAACTTTTAGGATATTGCTCAAAGACAACCCATGTTTCTAGAAATATTTCAAACTCGCAAACAGCTATCATAATATTTAACAAAATTATTAGCATCGTAAAACAATGACAGCCAGTACAAACCTGCTTGTAAAACTTTTGAAGCTGTGCAAATGGCTCTAAAATGTCGTATGTATAGTGTTGCATGACAATGGTGCAACACTACTATAAATTTTGCTTCTGGAATTCATTTTCTTAATACTTGATGAACACATTGTTTGGATAGAAATGGTTTATCTTAGAAATATCTTTTGACATATTTTAAGCACTTCTTTTGCTGAAATTGAAAATCAAACTGAATAATACCACTAAAAATTTAATTAACAATATCTGCATACTATGGTATGTTTATAATCTTCAAAACCTACTCATCAAGAAGAAAAATCTGCTATGAGAGTTGTTTTTTTTAAAAGTTCCGTTCTTTTCCAACCAAGATAAATGATAAGCAACTTGGTTTTCGCTTCCCTTTCGATCTTGAATATCTAAATCGAATTCCTGTAGTAACAGAATCCATCTAATCAGCCTTGGTTTCACATCTTTCTTTGCAATTAAGTATTTTATGGCTAGATGATCACACTTTCGTTCCTATCAAATATGGTATGAATTTATCAAAATAAAAGATAACAACTAACAACTCCTTCTTTATTGTTGTATAATTTAACTGTGCATTAGTGAGAGTCTTTCTCGCATAATAGATTGAATGGAATATCTTTTCTTTTTGCTATCCAAGAACCATCCCAAGAGAAAAATCACTTACATCACACATAAGTTAAAACACTAGCAATCAATTAGGAGCTATGATTATTGGAGCAAATACAAGCTTCTGCTTTAGTTCCTTAAAAGCCTTGCCTCATGTTTCATCAAAATAGAACACTGCACTATCTTCTAACAACGAACACAATGGTTTTGAAATATTTGAAAAATCCTTGATGAATCTCTTATAAAAAAATGCATGACCCTCCTTATCCTTTTTATTGTTGTTGGAGGAGGGAGTTTATCGATAATCTAAATATTAACTTTATCCACCTCAATACCTTTCTTAGAAACTCCATGACCTAAAATAATACCCTCTGTGACCATAAAATTGCACTTTTTTCAATTCAAAAAAGGTTAGTTTTAGTACAGTGCTATAATAATTGCTCAAAATTCTTCAAACAACAATTAAAAGTATTTCCAATAACGAGAAATCATCCATGAATATTTCTAGGATTTTTTCCACCATATATGAGAAAATGGTCATCTTGCATCTCTGAAAAGTTGTTGAAGCATTGCATAATCCAAATGGCATTCGCCTAAAAGCAAAACTTCCATATCGGCAAGTAAACATGGTTTTTTCTTGAACTCCGAGTTCAATGGCAATTTTGTTGTAGCCTGAATAGCTATCTAAGAAACAACAATACTCTTTTTTTACTAGTCTATCAAGCATTTGATCAATAAATGGATGAGAAAAATGGCCCTTCCTCGTCATATTGTTCAACTTGCGATAATCCATGCATACTTGTCACCCTATGACTATGCAAGTTCATATCAACTAATTTTGATTATTCAAAATCACACTTATTCCGACTTTCTTAGGTACGCATTGCATTGGACTGACCCAAGAACTATCGGATATTGGGTAAATAATTCCTACATTAAGCTACTTAATGACTTCCTTCTTCCCCACCTCTTTCATAGTTGAATTTTGCTGCCTTTGCTGCTCAATAAAGACACCGTGATGTTGTTCCAGCAAGATTTTAGGCATGGATATGTTAGTATTAAACGTCCTAATTCACTTGTAACGAACGATTGAGAAACCGAAAAAAAATCAGAAAATAATGGACACTGAATTTTATGTGGAAACTCTGAAGGAAAAAATTCACAGGCAGATAAGAGAATACTTAATATCAAATTCGGTACAATGAGTTTTGTAACTCAAGTATCAATATATAGAGAAAATATAAAACCATAATATTGATTTACGAACCCGACTAAACCCAACTAGAATTCAGGTCACACCAAATTCTAACAAACTCTACTTTGACACGAATTCCACAGGTGAGATCTAACGGGCTACTCGGCCCAACCCAAAGCGAATCCAGAACATTGAACTCTGACAATCTCCACCTTCAAGGAAATTTCGGTGCAAGGAAATCAATCTACAAAACTCCATCAAAAATAAACTTTTCTACCACAAAGGTCCCAAATGGGCTAACTCAGCATCCGATACCTTTCAAGTTTAAACCCCGCTTAAACTTGAGAGACTTACTTGTGAAGAAATCACATCTCCTCCTCCTCCATGGTATCATTGAACTATCAGGGTTGTAGCAATGAATTGTATCTGAACATGGTGAAGACTCCAAACAGGAATTGTTACCCTCGAACACATTCAATGCATAATCCACAGTTTCATCATATCATCCCGAAGTTTTAACTTTCCACATGGTTCTGCCTTTGACGACACCCTTCTGACGTGAAACTGAAACTGGTGATTGAATATCTGTAATAGGCTGACTCACCGGCTCTGATGTACCCTCAGATCTCAACCTGAACTTTACCTGAGAACCTGACTTCTTCCGAGTCTTCTCAATCTTTAAGAAAGTGGCATGTTTCTATTTCCCAAAAATGCAGCTTTCACATAGCTGATGTTCAACAGATTTCAACTGTAGAATCTGACCATTCTTGACAAGAAGTTTCATTCCTTACTCACTCTTGTGGCCCAACCTGCAATGCCACAACTCTGTGTTCTTTGAGCTATTAACAACAACAATTGTATCTCTGCATATAGAAGTCATGTATAAGGTTCCTGTTTTGTGATCTCGAGCAATAACCATCGCTCCTTTAGTAACCTTCTAATCACTATTTTTGAAACTAACACTATGGCCTTCACTATCAAGCTGTCGAACCGAAATCAGATTTCGCATCAACCATGGCACGTGTCTCACTTTACTGATTTTCCAAAAAGAACCGTTTTCCATCTTCAGTTTGATGTCATTGATGCCCACAATATCCAGTTGCTCACCATCTGCAAGGTAGACCTTCCCAAAGTTTCCAGCCACATAATTTTCAATTAATTCTTTGTGTGCGGTGGTGTGAAAGGATGCTCCCGAGTCCAAAACCCATGAGTCAATCGGGTTGTCGACTGAAAGAAGCAAAGCGACAGTGATGTCTTTCGTTACTGCATTTGCTTAATCACCTTTGTAATTTTCGTTCTTTTTCGGTGCTCTGCAATCCTTCTTCATGTGACCATGCTTGCCACAATTCTAGCACTCAAGTGTTCACCGGGACTTGGACTGACCCCTCCCATTCTTGGACTAGGATATGCCCTTACTTCGGTTGGAGTTTTTGTCATTATTTCTTCCTCTATTTTCCACATTCAAAGCTGAGTCTTTCGATGTTTCACCAGAATCGATCTTACGAACCTCCTCATCAAGAATACGATCTCTCACATCGGTGAATGCCAGTTTAACACTTCCAACTAAGTTACTAACTGCTGCCCTCATAGGCTCCCAGCTATTCGGTAGAAACGCCAACAAAATTAAGGAGCGAACCTTATCCCCAAAATCAATTTTCACAGATAGCAATTGATTCACAATCGTATTGAATTCATTTAGATGCGCTGCGACATAAGTACCATTAATAATCTTTAGATTAAAAAGCTTCTTCATAAGAAATATCTTATTATTCGCGGAGGGTTTCTCGTACATATAATATAGAGTCTTCATCAGACTCGCGGTGGTCTTCTCCTTTGCCACGTTGTGAGTAACGTTTTTGGCTAGCGTCAATCAGATGACTCCCAAAACCTTTATATCAAGGAGATTCCACTCACCATCTTCCATCTTCTCTGGTTTCGCACTCAATGGAAGATGAAGTTTTTTCTCGTACAAGTAATCCTCGATTTGCATTTTTCAGAATGTGAAATCTGTCCCATCGAATTTTCCAACAATGTTTTCTGTATTATCCTCGCCTGCCATCGTTATCAATGATCAATGCCAAAAAATATTCAAAGCCAAAAATTGCTCCCTTTTAAAATCATAATAAATCCTGCAAAATATTCTGAACCAACAAAAAATTGCCCAACAAACAGATAATTTCTCGATTAATTATTTAACCAAATAATCTGTAACACCCGAGTTAATGACCTTGTGATTTTCCTAACTGTATTAACGGTCATGAATATTTAATCTTTACAGTTTAGGACTTATACCAAGAATAATTAATTTCATGTGGATTTAAACTAGGTTGGGTGGCAAAGTTGTAATAATGGAAGGTGATGACCACTATATAAAGAAAAAAGAAATGTTTTAAACCTCACTTGAACCACTGTAGCCGACACCTTCCTTTTCGGCGATTTCTTCTCTCCCAAGCTCTTGCTCTCTGCTTCCGGCATACCCTCTTCGACGATCGATTTCTCTGCCACTACTGGACTACTCTGTGCCCGAGGTATGCAATAGTCAATGTAGCTATCTGTTAGCTTGTTAGCCTTGTTTTCTACTCGGCATTGGAGTTTTGGATTTTCCAATGGCCGACTAATAATAAGAACATTTGGAATCTGAGAGTGGGAATGCTTTTATCAAATTGATTACGGACATTTAGAACAACCACCTCTGAGTTATCGATAATTGAACCAGTCTGTTTTGGTTTTGGGTTTCAAACTGCACAGGGTATAAGACTAAGGATTTGGGAATGACTTTAACTATTAAATCTTAGGATAACTTAAGATTAGAACTATTAGGATTTTGTTTTAACTACTGCAATGTAAATGTTTTAGGTGAAGAAGTTTGAAGAGAAAAGAGCTCAAGTGCTATGAAGACCAGGTAAGTGAATGTATTAAGATTTTCGGCTAATAGAGCCCTACATCGTGGGAGTACTAGGTTGTTTAAACGTCTAATGTTTACCTTATGATAATGAGCTTGTCTGCACTTGAAGGATTTATGTATGTTGTGAGTTATACTATTTGATGACCTGTTAGTGAATGCGAAGTTGTCTGCTCTGGTATGATCCTTGTCATAGTTTGATGAGTTAAAAGTTCTCGTGTTCATGCATCATGAATGTTTCTCAAGCATAAGAAAATGTTTTAATGAATGTTTTCCATGAACAGAATATGTATGTATATATGTATATATATAAGATTTATGCAACGTGGACTAAGTGAGGGTTGGGGGCGGTTCAGCGTATGTCACAGTCCAAAGAGGGACATATGAATACGACTCGCAGTAGGGAACAAGATCAAACTCACTGTCGAACCCCCTCTACCGGCACAAATCCTCTCTTAATCCACACAACTTATATGAATGATGAATATGATCAATGACTATGAATGATGAATATGATCAATGACTATGAATGATGAATATGATCAATGACTATGAATGATGAATATGACCAATGACTATGAATGATGAATATGATCTATGACTATGAATGATGATTTCAAGTAAAGACATGAACAAGAAAAAGACTTATGAGCATGTGATTTTCCCAAACTATACATTCATGCATCCATGTTAGTGTTGCATTCCTTACTAAGCATTAGGCATATAGTTTAAACCTTATGATGTAGGTGACGAGTTTTCAAGTGAAGAACTCAAGGTTAATGAGGATGTCTAAACTTGGTTGCTGGAGGATGCTCAGTGTGACAGTGAAGGCTAGATAGGCGAATAAGTTCCCTGGTTATGCTCATAGTAAGTCAGAATAGTTTACGATAATCAAATGACTAAATAGAACAGAATTTCTTATAACAATGAGATTTGGATTTGAAAAGCTTTTCTTTAGAGTCTGAATACGATTTTAAGGATTAATGAATGGTTTGTTTTGTTTGAGTCTTCCGCTATGCGTATTTTAGATGAGTTTATGATTTTTACTCTTTGAGGTTTATGGTTACTAAGTTAGGAATCGGGTGAGTTGGGATATGTTCTATCGAATGAAGATGTTTGATAATTATAGTGTTTTACTGCCGTATGATAGAAGCTGGATGAGGCAATCATCCGACTGACGTCATCGGCAGATGTAGAGTGTTTAAGCCATCGGATGATGAAAGTGTTATTTTGTCGTCTAGCGATCGGCAGATGTAGAGTGTTTAAGCCATCGGATGATGAAAGTGTTATTTTGTCGTCTAGCGATCGGCAGATGTAGAGTGTTTAAGCCATCAGATGATGAAAGTGTTATTTTGTCGTCTAGCGATCGGCAGATGTAGAGTGTTTAAGCCATCGGACGATAAGAGTGTTATTTTGTCGTCTAGTGATCGGCAGATGTAGTGTAATAAGTCACCGGATGATGAGAATGTTATTTTTCGTTTAGTGACCGGGTCATGTTTTAAGTATTCACGTGAGATGCACATGACCATCGGATGATGTACCCTTATTTCATCGGAAGATGTAGAGAGCTTCTCCACCGGATGGTATAAACACGGTCTTGTCGTCTAGTGACCGGTAGATGTGGTTCATTCTTCTATCGGTAGATACAGTCTATAACTTAAAGTTTTCCCTTCACTAGCCGATACACATTGTACTGCCCGCCGGTAGATATGTGATGTTTTCCTTTGCCGATTGAGGCTTAGCAAATGGCATATGACATCTTGAGTTAAATTATGTTAAAAAAAAAAATACACTGCTAATAATGAATCATGTGTGAGTAATAAGGATTAAATGAATAAGAAAGATACGGATTATGTGACGATCCCTTCCGAGGTTGTTACAATTATGGTATCAAAGCAAAACCGGGTTCTAAAACCGATTCTGCAGACTGCCTTCCAGCACTAACTGTCACATGAGCACACTTCAGCAACTGTAAGTATTTATGATTTCAGTATATGTCATTAAGTTAAGATATATCTGTAATGATTTGTCTAGGAATCCCAAAATGGTTAGAGGTCAGCAGAGAGAGACCAATGAAGATAGCAATGCTATTGCTCAGTTGACAGAGTTGGTCATGCGCCAATCTCACCAGATCGAACGACTGATGACTGCTAGAGAGGAACAAGGCAACTCCAGTACTAATGCAACTCATGATCATGGGGAAGAGCGTTTCCACCGGCTTCGACCCCCGGTGTTTAATGGACATGTTTCAAATCCTATTTATGCTGAGGAGTGGGTTCGAAAGATAGAAGACATGTTTAAGTATGCAAAGGTTGATGAAGGAGATAAGGTCACCTATGCTGTCTTTCATTTGGAATTAAGTGCAAGGCATTGGTGGGACTCGATCCAGAACACCGCTACTGCCGAAGCTATGTCCTGGGAGATGTTCAAGACTGCTTTCTTTGACAAGTACTTCAATAGGACTGTTCGGGCCAACAAGAAGAAGGAGTTCATGAATCTGCGACAAACTGGCTCTGTGACGGATTACATATGCAAATTTGATACCTTATCACGGTTTGCTCCCCGTATGATTGAGGATGACGAGGACAAGATTTACCAATTTGTTCAAGGACTGAAGCCGAGTCTGTACATGAAAGTGAAGACTGCTGGGATACACAATGTACCTTATGGTGAAGTGACGGCTAAGGTCTTGGAGCTGGAAGAGGCAGAAATGACAGCATATGCACAGCGTGAGAAGCCAAGGAAACTCACGAAGGACACTCAGCCGCCACCACGTCAGAACAAAGGTTGGCATCCGCAACAGAACAGGGGACCACAGCAACAACAACAAGGAATAAAGAGACCCCTCAACCAGAATGATGACCAAGGAAAAGGGAAGAGGCCTCTGACACCCCTATGCCCCACCTGTCAGAAGAACTACCCCAGCGAATGCAAGTTGCGTTCTGGCCGTTGTTTCAGATGTGACAAGGTTGGACATATAGTCAGAGACTGCCCCATGCCGCCAGATCCGAACCGTGCAAGGGTAGCACCTAGTGTCTATGCAATGATGGAGGATGAGGAACCCGTGCAGCATACAGTCATAACAGGTACCATTATGATCTGTGGTTTTGCTGCTTACACACTTATAGATACGGGAGCCACACACTCGTTTATATCAACTCTGTTTGTATGCCAACACAACTTAAAACTTTTACCAGCTGAAAGGCCATATGATGTTATGTTACCATCAGGGAAGTCCCTACATTCTGAACAGATTGTTAAAGGTGATGTTGTGTCCTTAGGAAGTAAGAAACTATATGTAGAACTGATTGTAATTGACATGAAAGGGTATAAGGTGATATTAGGAATGGATTGGTTATTTAGGCATTATGCCACAATAAGTTGTAGATCTGGGATGGTTGATTTTCGACCCCCAAATGGTGATCATTACTCCTTCCAAGCTATTCCTAAGATAAGCAAAATACCGATTATATCATCACTAGAAATTTACCGGTTACTGAAAAATGGTTGTGAGAGTTACTTAGCTAGCATAATGGATGTTCGAGTGAAGAGTAAGATAGAGTTACAAGATATCCCCATAGTCAGAGAGTTCCCTGAGGCGTTCTTAGATGATTTGCCAGGATTACCACCGGATAGAGAAATAGAGTTTGTAATAGATACGTACCCTGAGGCCTTACCGGTATCAAAGAATCCTTATCGGATGGCACCTGTTGAGTTAAAGGAGTTAAAAGTCCAACTACAGGAATTAGTAGACAAAGGATTTATACGCCCTAGCAGTTCCCCTTGGGGTGCACCTATCTTATTTGTCAAGAAGAAAGATGGTTCCCTTAGAATGTGCATAGACTACAGAGAACTAAATAAGTTGACAATCAAGAATAAGTACCCCTTACCTCAGATTGATTATTTGTTTGACCAATTGCAAGGAGCAAAGGTGTTTTCAAAAATAGATTTACGTTCGGGTTATTACAAACTGAAAGTTAAGGAAGGAGATATACCAAAGACGGCCTTCAGAACCCGTTATGGACACTATGAATTCTTGGTCATGTCATTTGGACTGACCAATGCACCTGCAGCTTTTATGGACTTAATGAATCGTGTGTTTCGTGAGTATTTTGACAAATTTGTAATTGTGTTCATAGATGATATCCTGATATACTCACGGACTGAAGCTGACCATGCAGAGCATTTAAGAGTAGTTTTGACGACATTAAAGGAGCACCAGCTCTATGCCAAATTTTCCAAGTGTGAATTTTGGTTGGACAAGGTTAATTTTCTTGGTCATGTAGTTTCGGCTAATGGCATATCTGTGGACCCGACCAAAATTCAGGCAGTAAAGGATTGGCCACAACCAAAGAATGCCAGTGAAGTCCGCAGTTTCCTTGGATTGGCAGGCTATTACAGAAAGTTCATCAAAGGATTTTCTATGATAGCTAAGCCCCTGACGAATTTGACAAGGAAGGACAACAAGTATTCTTGGACTGAAGCTTGTGAGGATAGCTTCCAGACATTGAAGGTGAAGTTAACAACAGCCGCAGTATTGACCCTTCCAACCGAAGAAGGAAAGTTTAGCGTATTTTGTGATGCATCAAAAGTTGGTTTGGGCTGTGTTTTAATGCAAGAAGGCAAGGATGTAGCGTATGCCTCTAGACAATTAAAGAGTTATAAACAGAATTATCTTACCCATGATTTAGAATTAGCCGTTGTTGTTTTTGCTTTGAAGATATGGAGACACTACTTATATGGACAGCAGTGTGAGGTGTTTTCTGACCATAAAAGTCTGAAGTACCTCTTAACACAAAAGGAATTGAACATGAGGCAGAGGCGTTGGTTGGAATTTGTTAAGGATTACGACTTTGAGATCAAGTATCACCCGAGTAAGGCTAACTCTGTAGCTGACGCATTGAGCAGGATGTCAACAACTATGCAATCCGTCGTATCAACAATGTCTATACCTTTGAGGACAGAGATTCAGAAATTGGAGTTGGAGATAGTTCCAGAGTTGTCAGCTTTGCTTACAAATTTGACCATTCAACCGACGGTTCTGGAAAAGATCAAAGAAGCACAACAGAAGGACTCATAGGAGAATAACAGTATGATGAACAAGGTAAAGGACACCACCTCCGAGTTTAGTCTTTCCAAGGATGAGATTCTGAGGTTTAGAAATAGATGGTATGTCCCTAATGATGAAGGATTACGTAAATTGATCTTGGCTGAGGCGCATTCGTCTCCCTTTTCTGTACATCCTGGCAGCACCAAGATGTATCGAGACCTGAAGTCACTCTATTGGTGGCCAAACTTAAAGAGAGATGTTGCTAAGTATGTAGAGTCATGTTTGGTTTGCCAACAAGTTAAAGCCGAGCACCAACGTCTAGGAGGTACACTTCAGCCTTTACCTATTCCCGAGTGGAAATGGGAACACATAGCTATGGATTTCGTTGTAGAATTACCTAAGACAACTAAGGGACATGATAGTATTTGGGTTGTGATTGATAGACTGACGAAATCAGCCCATTTCTTACTAGTAAGGACAACCTACTCGATGGACCAGCTTGCTGATCTTTATGTACGGGAAGTTATTAGGTTGCATAGAATTCCTGCATCTATTGTCTCTGATCGTGACCCCAGGTTCACCTCACGATTTTGGAAAGGTCTACAAAGCACACTTGGCACGAGTTTATCATACAGCACTGCCTTTCACCCGCAGACAGATGGTCAGTCGGAGAGAACTATCCAAATACTGGAGGATATGTTGAGGGCTTGTGTGCTAGAGTTCCAGACATCTTGGAGCCGATACCTACCCTTGGTTGAGTTCTCCTACAACAATAGTTACCAGTCCACCATAGGTATGGCACCTTATGAGGCGTTGTATGGTAAGAAATGTAGATCACCTCTGTATTGGGATGAAGTTGGTGAAGCAAAACTCATAGGTCCCGAGATGTTGCAGCAGATGTCAGACAAGATTGCCACTATTAAGAGGAGGATGATTACTGCACAAAGCCGACAGAAAAGTTATGCAGACCAAAGGAGGAGAGATCTTGAATTTGCTGTTGGTGATGAAGTTTTCCTGAAGGTTTCACCATTTAAAGGAGTACTAAGATTTAGCAGGAGAGGAAAGCTTAATCCACGATTTATTGGACCATTCCCTGTTTTGGCTAGAATCGGTAGTACAGCTTACAGACTGCAGTTGCCTCCATCATTGGATAAAGTTCATAATGTTTTCCATGTGTCAATGTTAAGAAAATGTACACGAGACCCTACACAAGTTGTTAAACCAGTGGATTTTGAGATTGAGCCGACGCTAACATATGAAGAGAAGCCAGTGCAGATATTGGAATCCGCAGTTAAGACTCTGAGGAACAAAGAGATTCCGTTGGTCAAAGTCTTATGGAAGAATCATGGCATTGAAGAAGCCACTTGGGAGCGACGACAGGACATGTTAGACAAGTATCCAGAGTTATTTGTTTGATCAATTTTCGGGGATGAAAATTTTGTTTAAGGAGGGGTGGATATAACACCCGAGTTAATGGCCAGGTGATTTTCCTAACTGTATTAACGGTCATGAATATTTAATCTTTACAGTTTAGGACTTATACCAAGAATAATTAATTTCATGTGGATTTAAACTAGGTTGGGTGGCAAAGTTGTAATAATGGAAGGTGATGACCACTATATAAAGAAAAAAGAAATGTTTTAAACCTCACTTGAACCACTGTAGCCGACACCTTCCTTTTCGGCGATTTCTTCTCTCCCAAGCTCTTGCTCGCTGCTTCCGGCATACCCTCTTCGACGATCGGTTTCTCTGCCACTACTTGACTACTCTGTGCCCGAGGTATGCATTAGTCAATGTAGCTATCTGTTAGCTTGTTAGCCTTGTTTTCTACTCGGCATTGGAGTTTTGGATTTTCCAATGGCCGACTAATAATAAGAACATTTGGAATTTGAGAGTGGGAATGCTTTTATCAAATTGATTCTGGACATTTAGAACAACCACCACTGAGTTATCGATAATCGAATCAGTCTGTTTTGGTTTTGGGTTTCAAACTGCACAGGGTATTAGACTAAGGATTTGGGAATGACTTTAACTATTAAATCTTAGGATAACTTTGGATTAGAACTATTAGGATTTTGTTTTAACTACTGCAATGTAAATGTTTTAGATGAAGAAGTTTGAAGAGAAAAGAGCTCAAGTGGTAGGAAGACCAGGTAAGTGAATGTATTAAGATTTCCGGCTAATAGAGCCCTACATCGTGGGAGTACTAGGTTGTTTAGACGTCTAATGTTTACCTTATGATAATGAGCTTGTCTGCACTTGAAGGATTTATGTATATTGTGAGTTATACTATTTGATGACCTGCTAGTGAATGCGAAGTTGTCTGCTCTGGTATGATCCTTGTCATAGTTTGATGAGTTAAAAGTTCTCATGTTCATGCATCATGAATGTTTCTCAAGCATAAGAAAATGTTTTAATGCATGTTTTCCATGAACAGAATATGTATGTATATATGTATATATATAAGATTTATGTAACGTGGACTAAGTGAGGGTTGGGGGCGGTTCGGCGTATGTCACAGTCCAAAGAGGGACATATGAATACGACCCGCAGTAGGGAACAAGATCAAACTCACTGTCGAACCCCCTTTACCGGCACAAATCATCTCTTAATCCACACAACTTATATGAATGATGAATATGGTCAATGACTATGAATGATGAATATGATCAATGACTATGAATGATGAATATGATCAATGACTATGAATGATGAATATGACCAATGACTATGAATGATGAATATGATCTATGACTATGAATGATGATTTCAAGCAAAGACATGAACAAGAAAAAGACTTATGAGCATGTGATTTTCCCAAACTTTACATTCATGCATCCATGTTAGTGTTGCATTCCTTACTAAGCATTAGGCTTATAGTTTAAACCTTATGATGTAGGTGACGAGTTTTCAAGTGAGGAACTCAAGGTTAATGAGGATGTCTAAGCTTGGTTGCTGGAGGATGCTCAGTGTGACAGTGAAGGCCTGATAGGCAAATAAGTTCCCTGGTTATGCTCATAGTAAGTCAGAATAGTTTACGATAATCAGATGACTAAATAGAATAGAATTTCTTATAACAATGAGATTTGGATTTGAAAAGCGTGTCTTTAGAGTCTGAATACGATTTTAAGGATTAATGAATGGTTTGTTTTGTTTGAGTCTTCCGCTATGCGTATTTTAGATGAGTTTATGATTTTTACTCTTTGAGGTTTAAGGTTACTAAGTTAAGAATCGGGTGAGTTGTGATATGTTCTATCGAATGAAGATGTTTGATGATTATAGTGTTTTACTGCCGTATGATAGAAGCTGGATGAGGCAATCATCCGGCTGACGTCATCGGCAGATGTAGAGTGTTTAAGCCATCAGATGATGAAAGTGTTATTTTGTCGTCTAGCGATCGGCAGATGTAGAGTGTTTAAGCCATCGGATGATGAAAGTGTTATTTTGTCGTCTAGCGATTGGCAGATGTAGAGTGTTTAAGCCATCGCATGATGAAAGTGTTATTTTGTCGTCTAGCGATCGGCAGATGTAGAGTGTTTAAGCCATCGGACGATGAGAGTGTTATTTTGTCGTCTAGTGATCGGCAGATGTAGTGTAATAAGTCACCGGATGATGAGAATGTTATTTGTCGTTTAGTGACCGGGTCATGTTTTAAGTATTCACGTGAGATGCACATGACCACCGGATGATGTACCCTTATTTCATCGGAAGATGTAGAGAGCTTCTCCACCGGATGGTATAAACACGGTCTTGTCGTCTAGTGACCGGTAGATGTGGTTCATTCTTCTATCGGTAGATACAGTCTATAACTTAAAGTTTTCCCTTCACTAGCCGATACACATTGTACTACTCGCCGGCAGATATGTGATGTTTTCCTTTGCCGATTGAGGCTTAGCGAATCGCATATGACATCTTGAGTTAAGTTATGTTAAAAAAAAAATACACTACTAATAATGAATCATGTGTGAGTAATAAGGATTAAATGATTAAGAAAGATACGGATTATGGGACGATCCCTTCCGAGGTTGTTACAATTATGGTATCAAAGCAAAACTGGGTTCTAAAACCGATTCTGCAGACTGCCTTCCAGCACTAACTGTCACATGAGCACACTTCAGCAACTGTAAGTATTTATGATTTCAGTATATGTCATTAAGTTAAGATATATCTGTAATGATTTGTCTAGGAATCCCAAAATGGTTAGAGGTCAGCAGAGAGAGACCAATGAGGATAACAATGCTATTGCTCAGTTGACAGAGTTGGTCATGCGCCAATCTCACCAGATCGAACGACTGATGACTGCTAGAGAGGAACAAGGCAACTCCAGTACTAATGCAACTCATGATCATGGGGGTGAGCGTTTCCACCGGCTTCGACCCCCGGTGTTTAATGGACATGTTTCAGATCCTATTTATGCTGAGGAGTGGGTTCGAAAGGTAGAAGACATGTTTAAGTATGCAAAGGTTGATGAAGGAGATAAGGTCACCTATGCTGTCTTTCATTTGGAATTAAGTGCAAGGCATTGGTGGGACTCGATCCAGAACACCGCTAATGCCGAAGCTATGACCTGAGAGATGTTCAAGACTGCTTTCTTTGACAAGTACTTCAATAGGACTGTTCGGGCCAACAAGAAGAAGGAGTTCATGAATCTGCGACAAATTGGCTCTGTGACGGATTACATATGCAAATTTGATGCCTTATCACGGTTTGCTCCCCGTATGATTGAGGATGACGAGGACAAGATTTACCAATTTGTTCAAGGAATGAAGCCGAGTCTATACATGAAAGTGAAGACTGCTGGGATACACAATGTACCTTATGGTGAAGTGACGGCTAAGGCCTTGGAGCTAGAAGAGGCAGAAATGACAGCATATGCACAGCGTGAGAAGCCAAAGAAATTCACGAAGGACACTGAGCCGCCGCCACGTCAGAACAAAGGTTGGTATCCGCAACAGAACAGGGGACCACAGCAACAACAACAAGGAATAAAGAGACCCCTCAACCAGAATGATGACCAAGGAAAAGGGAAGAGGCCTCTGGCACCCCTATGCCCCACCTGTCAGAAGAACAACCCCGGCGAATGCAAGTTGCGTTCTGGCCGTTGTTTCAGATGTGACAAGGTTGGACATATAGTCAGAGACTGCCCCATGCCGCCAGATCCGAACCGTGCAAGGGTAGCACCTAGTGTCTATGCAATGATGGAGGATGAGGAAGCCGTGCAGCATACAGTCATAACAGGTACCATTATGATCTGTGGTTTTGCTGCTTACACACTTATAGATACGGGAGCTACACATTCGTTTATATCAACTCTGTTTGTATGCCAACACAACTTAGAACTTTTACCAGCCGAAAGGTCATATGAATTTATGTTACCATCAGGGAAGTCCCTACATTCTGAACAGATTGTTAAAGGTGATGTTGTGTCCTTAGGAAGTAAGAAACTATATGTAGAACTGATTGTAATTGACATGAAATTGTATGAGGTGATATTAGGAATGGATTGGTTATTTAGGCATAATGCCACAATAAATTGTAGATCTGGGATGGTTGATTTTCGACCCCTAAATGGTTATCATTACTCCTTCCAAGCTATTCCTAAGATAAGCAAAATACCGATTATATCCTCACTAGAAATTTACCGGTTACTGAAAAATGATTGTGAGAGTTACTTAGCTAGCATAATGGATGTTCGAGTGAAGAGTAAGATAGAGTTACAAGATATCCCCATAGTCAGAGAGTTCCCTGAGGCGTTCTTAGATGATTTGCCAGGATTACCACCGGATAGAGAAATAGAGTTTGTAATAGATACGTACCCCGAGGCCTTACCGGTATCCAAGAATCCTTATCGGATGGCACCTGTTGAGTTAAAGGAGTTAAAAGTCCAACTACAGGAATTAGTAGACAAAGGATTTATACGCCCTAGCAGTTCCCCTTGGGGTGCACCTGTCTTATTTGTCAAGAAGAAAGATGGTTCCCTTAGAATGTGCATAGACTACAGAGAACTAAATAAGTTGACAATCAAGAATAAGTACCCCTTACCTCAGATTGATGATTTGTTTGACCAATTGCAAGGAGCAAAGGTGTTTTCAAAAATAGATTTACGTTCGGGTTATTACCAACTGAAAGTTTTGACGACATTAAAGGAGCACCAGCTCTATGCCAAATTTTCCAAGTGTGAATTTTGGTTGGACAAGGTTAATTTTCTTGGTCATGTAGTTTCTGCTAATGGCATATCAGTGGACCCGACCAAAATTCAGGCAGTAAATGATTTGCCACAACCAAAGAATGCCAGTGAAGTCCGCAGTTTCCTTGGATTGGCAGGCTATTACAGAAAGTTCATCAAAGGATTTTCTATGATAGCTAAGCCCCTGACGAATTTGACAAGGAAGGACAACAAGTATTCTTGGACTGAAGCTTGTGAGGATAGCTTCTAGACATTGAAGGTGAAGTTAACAACAGCCCCGGTATTGACCCTTCCAATCGAAGAAGGAAAGTTTAGCGTATTTTGTGATGCATCAAAAGTTGGTTTGGGCTGTGTTTTGATGCAAGAAGGAAAGGTTGTAGCGTATGCCTCTAGACAATTAAAGAGTTATGAACAGAATTATCTTACCCATGATTTAGAATTAGCCGTTGTTGTTTTTACTTTGAAGATATGGAGACACTACTTATATGGACAGCAGTGTGAGGTGTTTTCTGACCATAAAAGTCTGAAGTACCTCTTTACACAAAAGGAATTGAACATGAGGCATAGGCGTTGGTTGGAATTTGTTAAGGATTACGACTTTGAGATCAAGTATCACCCGGGTAAGGCTAACTCTGTAGCTGACGCATTGAGCAGGATGTCAACAACTATGCAATCCGTCGTATCAACTATGTCTATACCTTTGAGTACAGAGATTCAGAAATTGGAGTTGGAGATAGTTCCAGAGTTGTCAGCTTTGCTTGCAAATTTGACCATTCAACCGACGGTTCTGGAAAAGATCAAAGAAGCACAACAGAAGGACTCATAGGAGAATAACAGTATGATGAACAAGGTAAAGGACACCACCTCCGAGTTTAGTCTTTCCAAGGATGGGATTCTGAGGTTTAGAAATAGATGGTATGTCCCTAATGATGAAGGATTACGTAAATTGATCTTGGCTGAGGCGCATTCGTCTCCCTTTTCTGTACATCCTGGCAGCACCAAGATGTATCGAGACCTGAAGTCACTCTATTGGTGGCCAAACTTAAAGAGAGATGTTGCTAAGTATGTAGAGTCATGTTTGGTTTGCCAACAAGTTAAAGCCGAGCACCAACGTCTAGGAGGTACACTTCAGCCTTTACCTATTCCCGAGTGGAAATGGGAACACATAGCTATGGATTTCGTTGTAGAATTACCTAAGACAACTAAGGGACATGATATTATTTGGGTTGTGATTGATAGACTGACGAAATCAGCCCATTTCTTACCAGTAAGGACAACCTACTCGATGGACCAGCTTGCTGATCTTAATGTACGAGAAGTTATTAGGTTACATAGAATTCCTGCATCTATTGTCTCTGATCGTGACCCCAGGTTCACCTCACGATTTTGGAAAGGTCTACAAAGCACACTTGGCACAAGTTTATCATACAGCACTGCCTTTCACCCGCAGACAGATGGTCAGTCGGAGAGAACTATCCAAATACTGGAGGATATGTTGAGGGCTTGTGTGCTAGAGTTCCAGACATCTTGGAGCCGATACCTACCCTTGGTTGAGTTCTCCTACAACAATAGTTACCAGTCCACCATAGGTATGGCACCTTATGAGGCGTTGTATGGTAGGAAATGTAGATCACCTCTGTATTGGGATGAAGTTGGTGAAGCAAAACTCATAGGTCCCGAGATGTTGCAGCAGATGTCAGACAAGATTGCCACTATTAAGAGGAGGATGATTACTGCACAAAGCCGACAGAAAAGTTATGCAGACCAAAGGAGGAGAGATCTTGAATTTGCTGTTGGTGATGAAGTTTTCCTAAAGGTTTCACCATTTAAAGGAGTACTAAGATTTAGCAGAAGAGGAAAGCTTAATCCACGATTTATTGGACCATTCCCTGTTTTGGCTAGAATCGGTAGTACAGCTTACAGACTGCAGTTGCCTCCATCATTGGATAAAGTTCATAATGTTTTCCATGTGTCAATGTTAAGAAAATGTACACGAGACCCTACACAAGTTGTTAAACCAGTGGATTTTGAGATTGAGCCGACGCTAACATATGAAGAGAAGCCAGTGCAGATATTGGAATCCGCAGTTAAGACTCTGAGGAACAAAGAGATTCCGTTGGTCAAAGTCTTATGGAAGAATCATGGCATTGAAGAAGCCACTTGGGAGCGACGACAGGACATGTTAGACAAGTATCCAGAGTTATTTGTTTGATCAATTTTCGGGGATGAAAATTTTGTTTAAGGAGGGGTGGATGTAACACCCGAGTTAACGGCCAGGTGATTTTCCTAACTGTATTAACGGTCATGAATATTTAATCTTTACAGTTTAGGACTTATACCAAGAATAATTAATTTCATGTGGATTTAAACTAGGTTGGGTGGCAAAGTTGTAATAATGGAAGGTGATGACCACTATATAAAGAAAAAAGAAATGTTTTAAACCTCACTTGAGCCACTGTAGCTGACACCTTCCTTTTTGGCGATTTCTTCTCTCCCAAGCTCTTGCTCTCTGCTTCCGGCATACCCTCTTCGACGATCGGTTTCTCTGCCACTACTTGACTACTCTGTGCCCGAGGTATGCAATAGTCAATGTAGCTATCTGTTAGCTTGTTAGCCTTGTTTTCTACTCGGCATTGGAGTTTTGGATTTTCCAATGGCCGACTAATAATAAGAACATTTGGAATCTGAGAGTGAGAATGCTTTTATCAAATTGATTCTGGACATTACCACCTCTGAGTTATCGATAATCGAATCAGTCTGTTTTGGTTTTGGGTTTCAAACTGCACAGGGTATTAGACTAAGGATTTGGGAATGACTTTAACTATTAAATCTTAGGATAACTTGAGATTAGAACTATTAGGATTTTGTTTTAACTACTGCAATGTAAATGTTTTAGGTGAAGAAGTTTGAAGAGAAAAGAGCTCAAGTGGTAGGAAGACCAGGTAAGTGAATGTATTAAGATTTCCGGCTAATAGAGCCCTACATCGTGGGAGTACTAGGTTGTTTAGACGTCTAATGTTTACCTTATGATAATGAGCTTGTCTGCACTTGAAGGATTTATGTATGTTGTGAGTTATACTATTTGATGACCTACTAGTGAATGCGAAGTTGTCTGCTCTGGTATGATCCTTGTCATAGTTTGATGAGTTAAAAGTTCTCATGTTCATGCATCATGAATGTTTCTCAAGCATAAGAAAATGTTTTAATGCATGTTTTCCATGAACAGAATATGTATGTATATATGTATATATATAAGATTTATGCAACGTGGACTAAGTAAGGGTTGGGGGCGGTTCGGCATATGTCACAGTCCAAAGAGGGACATATGAATACGACCCGCAGTAGAGAACAAGATCAAACTCACTGTCGAACCCCCTCTACCGGCACAAATCCTCTCTTAATCCACACAACTTATATGAATGATGAATATGGTCAATGACTATGAATGATAAATATGATCAATGACTATGAATGATGAATATGATCAATGACTATGAATGATGAATATGACCAATAACTATGAATGATGAATATGATCTATGACTATGAATGATGAATATGATCAATGACTATGAATGATGAATATGATCAATGACTATGAATGATGAATATGATCAATGACTATGAATGATGAATATGATCAATGACTATGAATGATGAATATGATCAATGACTATGAATGATGAATATGATCAATGACTATGAATGATGAATATGATCAATGACTATGAATGATGAATATGATCAATGACTATGAATGATGAATATGATCAATGACTATGAATGATGAATATGATCAATGACTATGAATGATGAATATGATCAATGACTATGAATGATGAATATGATCAATGACTATGAATGATGAATATGATCAATGACTATGAATGATGAATATGATCAATGACTATGAATGATGAATATGATCAATGACTATGAATGATGAATATGATCAATGACTATGAATGATGAATATGATCAATGACTATGAATGATGAATATGATCAATGACTATGAATGATGAATATGATCAATGACTATGAATGATGAATATGATCAATGACTATGAATGATGAATATGATCAATGACTATGAATGATGAATATGATCAATGACTATGAATGATGAATATGATCAATGACTATGAATGATGAATATGATCAATGACTATGAATGATGAATATGATCAATGACTATGAATGATGAATATGATCAATGACTATGAATGATGAATATGATCAATGACTATGAATGATGAATATGATCAATGACTATGAATGATGAATATGATCAATGACTATGAATGATGAATATGATCAATGACTATGAATGATGAATATGATCAATGACTATGAATGATGAATATGATCAATGACTATGAATGATGAATATGATCAATGACTATGAATGATGAATATGATCAATGACTATGAATGATGAATATGATCAATGACTATGAATGATGAATATACTTTATGATGTAGGTGACGAGTTTTCAGGTGAGGAACTCAAGGTTAATGAGGATGTCTAAGCTTGGTTGCTGGAGGATGCTCAGTGTGACAGTGAAGGCCTGATAGGCGAATAAGTTCCCTGGTTATGCTCATAGTAAGTCAGAATAGTTTACGATGATCAGATGACTAAATAGAATAGAATTTCTTATAACAATGAGATTTGGATTTGAAAAGCTTGTCTTTAGAGTCTGAATACGATTTTAAGGATTAATGAATGGTTTGTTTTGTTTGAGTCTTCCGCTATGCGTATTTTAGATGAAAGTGTTATTTTGTCGTCTAGCGATCGGCAGATGTAGAGTATTTAAGCCATCGGATGATGAAAGTGTTATTTTATCGTCTAGCGATCGGCAGATGTAGAGTGTTTAAGCCATCGGACGATGAGAGTGTTATTTTGTCGTCTAGTGATCGACAGATGTCGTGTAATAAGTCACCAGATGATGAGAATGTTATTTGTCGTTTAGTGACCGGGTCATGTTTTAAGTATTCATGTGAGATGCATATTACCACCGGATGATGTACCCTTATTTCATCGGAAGATGTAGAGAGCTTCTCCACCGGATGGTATAAACACGGTCTTGTCGTCTAGTGACCGGTAGATGTGGTTCATTCTTCTATCGGTAGATGCAGTCTATAACTTAAAGTTTTCCCTTCACTAGCCGATACACATTGTACTGCCCGCCGGCAGATATGTGATGTTTTCCTTTGCCGATTGAGGCTTAGCGAATCGCATATGACATCTTGAGTTAAATTATGTTAAAAAAAAATACACTACTAATAATGAATCTTGTGTGAGTAATAAGGATTAAATGATTAAGAAAGATACGGATTATGTGACGATTCCTTCCAGGGTTGTTACATAATCAATCTCCATAATATCAGTAGATCAACCAAACAATTTGGGAATTTTCATTCCCACAAAATCCTCAATTCAAATACTCACTTTCGCTCGAAAACTGATATTTTAACCCCAAAATATCACAAAGACTGTTGTTCGACGAAAGAACAAAAACTAGTCGGGGGCGAGGCTGGCCAGCTGACTGAACGGAAGGTGGAATGCTGCTCGGAGGTTGCTGCTGTTCTGAGCGACTGAAGCAGCGTCGGCGGTGGGTTCTTGACGGCAAGGCAGCGACGAACAGGAGAGAAAATGCAGCACTGTTCATCGTTGGTGGTTCTGTTCTTTGCCGGACGGCGGCTGCGCTTCACGCTTCTGTGCGAGCGTAGAGATGAGTTCTGATTGAAGACGAACAGGGGCTCTACGATTGAGCAAATCAGCAGCAGAATCTTAGTCACAATGCTTCTCCCTGACGTGCGGCCATGGCAGCGGCTTCTCTGTTCTTCACTTTAAATCTTCTTCCTCCGTTGAGGAAACACAACGCAACAACTTTTTTTCTTCTTCTTCTCTTTTGAAGAAGGCTTCCTCCTTCAAGCTAATCTAGGAAAACACCAACCCAAACTTTTTCTCCTGAATGGCAGTCTGTTTTTCCTCTTCGATCAGCGGTGGTTCTCCTCTCTGTTACGCCCAGTATACGCCCCAAGGAACCAAAGCTTCTTCGCAAGCTTCAACGTGTCTCTCTCACTATTCTTCGTAGTAGCTTCTTTTCTCTACAGCGTGACTGGAGAAAGGAAGATAAACCAGAACAAAATCCCCTTTTTTCTTTTATTTCCTCTTTTCTGTTTTTCACGGCAAAAAGAACAAACACTAGAAAATAAATAAATTTTTTTTCTATTTTTCTTTTTCAACAAAATTGCAAACTGCACTCACCGAAATATGCAAACCTGAAATCGTTCGATACCTTTGAATAATCAAACCTTGATTTTTAAAAACCTTCAACCTGAATCTCTGATACCAGTTGTTAGGATTAGATGCCATAATTCACCTGTAACGAACGATCGAGAAACCGAAAAAGAAAATGAGAAAATAATGGACACTGAATTTTACGTGGAAACCCTAGAAAGGAAAAAACCACGGGCAGATGAGAGAATCACTAATATCAAATTCTGTACAATGAGTTTTGCGACTCAAACATCAATATATAGAGAAAACATAAAACCCTAATATTGATATACGGACCTGACCCGGTCCAACTAGAATTTGGGTCACACCAAATTCTAACAGCATATACTCGAGCAGATTCCTTTGATATCTGCTATAGTTCATGCTATTGCATTTTTGTATCTCTTTAAAACTTCGACCCGTTCTGATTCTTAATCTGAGCTTAAAGAAGTTGAAATGATTAATGGTAGCATTTTCGAGGATCTGAGAGAAGTTGCTTGACCTCTAACGTGGGCGGTTCTTCTATAAATGCCTTCGGTGTCTTAAAATCTCATTTAGATCTTCTTAGATTCTCAAACTGGTTATACCATGGTCTGAAAATCTTCTTTTCTTCCTCTACGATATTATTATCTGAACTATGAGTTTGTGTGCTAAACTGTTCTTTTGCTTCTGATGATGCAGCTTCTATGTGTTTAGTGTTCAATAAAATATTTTTTATTGAGAAATGCTCTTCAGCTTCATCAAGAACTTCATAGCCTTTCAAACATTGAAGGTTATCTGTTGATTATTAACTCGCACGGTGAGTTTCCTTTCTAAACGTCGATTAAAGTTTTACCAGTAGCTAGGAAAGGCCGTCCTAGAATAGTTGGAACCTCTCTATCCGCTCCATAATCCAAAATTATTAAATCTACTGAGAAGATGAACTTATCAACCTTCACAAAGACGTTTTCAATTTTTCCTTAAGGTTGAGTTAAAGATCGATAAGCTAGCTAAAATGTGCTGTTGTTGGTCTAGCTTGTCCAATCCATAACTTTATGAAAATGGGCATCGACATCAAGTTGATACTTTCTCCGAGATCACACAGTGCCTTGCTAATATAATGACCACCTATAGTGCATGTAATTGCAAAGATGCCAAGGTGTTTGAGCTTTGGAGGTAATATTTTTTGTAGAATGTAGCTACTTTATTATGTAATAAATACAATTTCATATTCGCATAGCCTCATTTTCTTGGACAAAATATATTTTATAAACTTTTTATAACTAGGTATTTGTTTCAGAGCTTCGACCAGCAGGTTAATATATAACTGCTTGAAGACATCCAAAAATTTCTAAAACTGCTTATCTTGATGTTGTTTTTGAAGTTTTTGTGGAAATGAGGAGGTGGTCGCTCAACTTGATGTTATGCAAGTGGATGTTGTGATAATGCTTCAGCGTCGGGAATTATTTTACTATTTTTCCGCTTTAGTGAGTTATTTTTACCTTTTTTTCTTCTTCCACTTTTGTAATGTTCTTTTCTGGTTACTTTTTATTTGTCACTATTTCAACCTCTCTTCCATTTTTCAATAGAATTGACTTATAGTGTTCTTTTTCTTTCATCCTTAAAACTTCAATATCGCTCAGCAAAATCCTTAGAAGTTTATTATTTAAAGCTTAAGTCATCTGTCCCATTTGATTCTCCAAACTCCATTGTGAAGCTTCTTGATTTTGAATCAATGCATTTAAACTTTGACAATGACATCATTCTCCATCATGTAATCTCTCATTATCTGTTCCAAAGATGATTGCTTTTCAGTTTGAGGCTGTCTTGTTTGCTGTGAAAAGGGTTGTTGCAGCACTGACTGTTGTGACCACTTCTGATTGGAGTGAGAAAATCCAAGGGGAATGGGAACTTGCAGATTTATTCATTGGAACTCCTTGATTCAAATTCAGATTATTCCATTAAAAATTTGGGTGCCGCTCTACCCAAGATTGTAGGAATTTGAATATGCATTAATTCTCAACTATAACCCACATAATTAACAGATTTAGGATTAAATGGGCACCACTCAAAAATATGATCTTCTCCAAAATATGAGCATGAAATATTCCAACGCCTCTTGATTTGATGATATGCCCATTGCTGATGACATTTGTAAGAGAGGATACTTGACTTGCTAGTGTTGTCATAGTGTCTAATTCAAGAACTCCAGCAACGCTTCACTGTATGTCTTAGTTAGAATAGCTCCATTGGCTGATGCATCCGCAATTGATTGGGTTTGGCTGGTTAACCCATTATTGAAAGTCTCTAGTTGGACCCATAGGTATACCATGATTCAGAAATTGCCTCACTAATTCCTTAAACCTGTTCCATGCTTTGTGAATATATTCTCCCTCGTGTTGCTGACAATCATAATGTCAGTTCTCATTTTGACATTTTTTATCGATGGGAAATACTTGGTCACAATTTTCTTGCTAAATCTGCCCAAGTTGTCACCGAATTTGATGGCAAGGAATTTAACCATGATCTAGCTTGGCCCCGTAGTGAATATGGAAATAATTTTAGTCTTAGAGCTTCTACGAGTCTTCCTTCATGTTCAAACGAAACGCAAAGCTTGAGGAACACTTTCAAATGAAGGTTTGGATACCTCGTATGTAACACCCGACAATTTTGCCATGTAAATATTCCTTGAATTATTAGACAAAATTAATGGGAATATTTATACAATGTATATTTTATGAGTTTACCGATAGTTTCAATTGAATATGGGTGATTTGTAAAACCGATTTGAGGAAACTAAATAGTAAAATAGTTAAAAACCAATGGAAGGGCAAAATAGGGAGCCAATTAAGGTTGGTGGGGGATGGCTAATGGTGGCTTGACACTTGGCAACTTGTTGAAGAAGCCATGTTCTTCTTCTCTTTCCTCCTACGTGAAACCCTCATTTCTCCTCTGCTTCTTTCCACTCCCCTCTGTTTTCTCTCTTCCAGACGACAAAAGCCCTTGGAAGCTCCTTCGATCTTCTCAGTTTTCTTCTGTTTCTCTGCCTAAGGTAAACATCTACTAAAGTTAACGAGTTTGGATAAGTTAAAATGTGAGTTTTGTTGTAGTTGGGGTTTACGATAATTTGGAGAGAACTCACTGTTTTGCATGAAAATACGTTGGTTTGTTTTCTAAAGGTTTGAATGGAGTTTGAAGCTTATTCTACTAAGTTATTAGTTAGCATTTGCAGCATATTAATTTCCCTTTTCGTGCACGTCATAGGTTCGTGCATCACCGTGGTTTCACGAGCAAGCTTGCTGCTTTTCGGACACCAGGTAAGTTCATGTGTGTAGATCGGCCCTTATGGCCCTACAACACGGAGATACTAGGTTTTACTTCTGTCTGGTTGTTTTGGGTAGATAAGTTAGAGTTTCGTTCTGAGTTTTCTGTATTTCTATTCTTTTCTGCCGTTTATTCATGTTGTCTGCTGTTTTAAGTTGAAGCACCGTAAACGTCCATGCATACACGTTTTTCCCGAAAGCTCATGCAAAATGATTTCTGTACACGTTTTGAAGTTAAGAAAGATAAAAATCTGAATGTAATGTACCGGTTAAGTGTGGGACGGGGACTGGCCTAATGTTCTGTTTTGTTCTGTATATCTGTTATGTGCCTGATAGTGCACTTGCCAGTTCTATAAGCCCCACTTATACCCCTCTACCAGTGAAACGTAATGTAATGTTCTGTCACTGTATTCTAAAAGGTTGTGCATAGCATATGCATCACTGCATTTTTATTCATGTTCTTACTGAGTTTTAGACTCATAGGTGAACTCCCTGTTGTAGGTACGGATCCCGTGGATGGGGACTTTGTGCCTCAGTCCGACGAATAGGTGGCTCGAGATTTAGGGGGTGGTTGTGGCAGCCAGACATGTTTCTGACCTGAGGGAGGGAAGTTTTCAAGTAAAGTTTATTGTCTGAAAACTCTGTTGGAGTTTTGTGTTTTTGTTTTAAAACGCTGTTGGGAATTTTGTTGAGATTTTTATAACGTATAGGTTATGATATTTAAGTTTTTAAACCTCTGTAATTAACAGTTGTATATATATTTTGAAATATTCTGGAACTGCTTGAGTTCTTCCTTTCTAGGTTGTGCATGGATGGTTTCAAATTTTTGAGCTATCCATGCAGTTTGTTTTTCTTGAATCTCTGTCAAACATGTCTTACAACTTTGTTTTGAATCGGATTTTGAGGGTCTGAAACTTTTTATGCCTTCTGTTTTATGTTCCTTGTTTATATGTCTTCCTGTCAAAAGTTGTCAAATTCTGCCTTTAAAACTACATCTTCCGATTACATCCACCGCTGCTTTAAAAATCACATCCACCGCTGCTTTAAAAATCACATATACCGCTGCTTTAAAAATCACATCTACCGCTGCCTTTAAAATCACTTCCACCAGTAAACAGTTCATTTCTGTCTGTAGTTCACTTCCACCGGTGAACAGTTCATTTCTGTCTGTAGTTCACTTCTACCGGTGAATAATTCATTCCCGCCCAGTTTATTCATATCTTTCCCCTGACGTATCTGCCCACATCTTCCGCCCAGTTTGGCTACATCTTCTGCCTGACGTCATCCACCCACATCTTCTGCCTGACGTCATCTGCCTACTTCTTCCGTCCCGTTTTATTTACGTCTTCCGCCCTATATCACCCGATTCTGTTATTCACTGTAACCTTATCCCAGTATGCCTTTCAGTCTATATTCATGGTTTATTTTCACTGCATGTATTTTATCACGTTTCCTCTGCATGTCCGTCATCTATCCAGTCTTTTATTTAAATGTTCCAAGTATTATGATTTTCTTCTGCCGTTCATTCTGTAGTCCGATTTTAGTTGTTTTCCCATTTTACTTTCAAATTCAGAGAATGTTTTCTTTCTCAGCAAAGTTTTAAGAGTTGGTTTGTTTTAAAAAGTTCAGTCTGCTTTGTTTGTTTTAAAAAAAAATAGTCCCCATTTTTTAATGTCCCGGAGTGATGGCTCCTCGGACCCCGATCGGGTCAGGGGCCATCACACCGTACCCATTTCACTAAATTATTCAATTGTCTGCAACATTTAGAATATCACTGGTCTCGACACACATTGTCCAGCATGTATTCCTGGCCGAACAACAGAGTTGAGTTCCTCCAAGTCTAGCACCACATAATCACGAGTTGGTCATTCTATTTCTTCATCGATGTTGTTCTGCTCATTTCTTATCATCGTTTATAGATTCATTCCTCCTTCAATAAAATGTGGTTGTTGTTGTCATCTTTTTGCCCTAAGGTCCTCTAAATTTATGAATAGTAGGGAATTAAATTCTGGTATTTTTCATCTTGTAACAATTAATGGATTTCTGAAAAGAAAGCAAAAACAACTATTATTTTTTTTGACAAAGATAAAAGTTTTTAGATAATATTTGTCTCTGGCAAAGAAGCCAAAAAATTATTATGCAAAAAGTGACACTACGCAAATGTACATATCACAAGTAATCTATAGATTATTCATCCCATGAAGACAAATATTTCAAAATTTAAATCAATGTAAATTAGATCTAATTGGGTATGAAATAAAATACGAAATGATTAACATAGAATAATGATTTGGATAAGAAACTCGAATAAGAGAACTATGGCCTATATTTGATTTCTCTCACTATATAACTTTTACTACGGAAGATATAAGGAATACTGCAGCATCAAATTGAATGACTTAGAAAATTTGATTTAAATCAAATCTCGACAAAGTTAATTGATTACTTTCTATCATGTTTTTCTTCAGGCTTATGGAATATAAATATTACTTAGAATTCAATGAACTAGTCACATGAATAAAGCAAATCGATATGAAAATACTTAAAATTAACAACATACTAATTATTAGTTAATAATTTGTGCAATTCAATACAAGTCTCATTTTTTATTTTAGGGCATATATTTATTCAGGTATTTTATACATTAAATAAAATAATAAATAAATACGTAATGAATTATTCAACTCGATAATGTAATACACCACAAAAATTATTTTGTTTGGTACTTTCTGATCTTAGCCATTAAATATTTAGCTCATCCAAAAAAAGAAGTAGAAGAAGAATACACCAATTTAACATAATTAAAATAAGAAGAAAATATAAATGTTCTTCTTCGCTGTTTGATATGCAACTACTTTTTGGAAAAATCCAGATTTTAGTGTTGGAATCCTCTATCTTCTCTTCTCTATTTATCTTATAACCTATTTTCCTTTTTGACGTCACAATTCAAACTTCAAAATTTCAAAACAAGTTGTTTTAAACAACTATATCTCTCTGTCCTTCATTTTCTCAACTCCAGATTTTCTTCCGTGTTTTTAGCAACTCTAGACTTTTCTTTAGACAATTGTAACCCTTTCTTTATTCTTGATATTTAACATCCTCTACATGCAACACCAATCTACAGTAATTACCAATTATGAATAAATTTTCTTTAAATACACAAAAGAATAACTATTTTATAAAAGATTAATGTTGTACCCGATGTTGCATTTTCAAATAGAATATGCATTTTTATTTGTTTCATTACTGATTTTTAACAATAAACGTATAAAATGCACTCATAAAATAATTTTTTAAAGACTTATCACATATTTTTTCAAATTAGAGGTTACCACAAACTTGTTGCAAATATATCAAGAAATTATAGAAAAAAAGACAGATAAAAAAAACCCAAACCAAACCTATATACAAGTAATTTAAATCTAAACCAAATTAAGATGATATTTGCATAGATTTCCTTCTCATTGTTTCTAGTTCTTCTATTCATTCACTCATTTTACCAGGATCCAATTATGCTTTTAAGGGCTGAAAACAATTTATAAAAAGACTTGAAAAAACCGAAATTCTAATATGTTATTGAACACTTTGATATGAAAGCCCACAAAGGAATTAACTGAGGACCTGTCTTTGTGTAACGTAATTGGTGACCAGAGTTTTAGTTTACTCTCATTCAAAAGTCTGCAGAGTAACAATGAATTTTTCATTGGAGTCTGTAGCGATACTGTTTTTAGATTTTTGTTATTTGGTACATAAAATACTCGTGTAGTTCTCAATTCCATTATGAATTTTCACTCATTTACGAGTTATCCTTCCCAAGGAATACACATAAGTCAGTGTTATTTTCTCTTTTTTTTTTTTTTTGTTATTTACATTTCCGCATCGGAAGAACTATATCAATCAATGCCAACTCAACGAATAAAGTAATGTTTCTTTCAAACTTTTCTGTTCTCACGGCTCAGCTTAAACTATTGGTACACAGCGTTTTGGTGAAGATTTAGTGAGGTGATATGGTGGTTATTTATAGTGGTTTTGAAGGTTTCAAGCGAGCTGAGTACTACTGTGACACCTTTTAGTGATTTTTGTTTTAAAATGGGATTGTACATCTTTCTTTAAAAAATTTTAGAGTAATTATCGATTTTAACTCTGTACTATGCACTGTATTTCTGTTAGCCCCTGTAGTAAAACAACCGGCAAACCAAACCCTATACTTTGATTCTGTTATCAGTTTTGACATTTCATCAACAATTTCGTTAAACCTTCATTTAAAAAATTACCAAACGATATTGGATTCACTTGAAATTTTTACCACATGTTTACTACTTAATGAGAAGATAATCTGAAAATTTTTGTGATTTTTTAACACATGTACGATTTATTGTAATTTTATTTTAGTATTTTATAACAATATTATAATAAATCATACAAGTTTTAGAAAATCACAAAAATTTTCTATTATCTACCCATGATGTATGAACATGTGGAAAAGTTTTTAAATAAACCCAATATCTCTTGGTATTTTTTTAAAATTAATTTCAATTTCTTCTTTACTTTATAAATTAATTTTAAAAAAATAAAAAACGATATTGGATTTATTTGAAAATGTTTCCACATGTTCACCTCATCATGGGTAGAAATAGAAATATTTTCGTGATTTTCTAGAACTTGTATGATTTATGATAATATTTTTATAAATTATTAAAATAAAATTACAATAAATCGTACATGTGTTAAAAAATCACGAACATTTTCAGATTATCTTCTCATTAAGTAGTGAACATGTGCTGAAAAATTCAAGTGAATCCAATATCGTTTGGTAATTTTTTAAATGAGTGTTTAACGAAATTGTTGATAAAAGGTCAAAACTGATAACAGAATCAAAGTACAGTGTTTGATTTGCCAATATTTTTAGTACATGGGCTAACTGAAATACAGTGCATAGTACAAGATTAAAATCGATAATTATCCTAATATTTGTCACAACTTTCAAGGTTCCATTAAGCAAAGCAGATATGGATACTTTCTGTAGATCTTGGCTGCTATTTCACATGTAGCTTTGTCTTCGTTAAGATGTTTCCGTGATAATTGATAGCTAGATCTTTTTGTTTAGGGTCAAATTCAATTTCACCCTCAAACTAATGTTATTTTTTTAAAAAAAAAAAACCCTTAAAATATTAACCTTAACAAATCAGAACTATCCAAAAACTAACAATTCAATCCCAGGCGGTCGACCATTAACCCTTTGTTCTGCATTTTACACACACAATGGAGGAGCGTTCTACAAGCGCGGCCCCCCGTTCTGTCGGGGATCGAATTTCACGTCCCCCGCACGTGCACAACAGGGGACTGATCTAAAAAGAACGGCCTCTCGTTCTATCCAGAGGTCAATGCGGGGGTGTAGAACTTCTCGCGCACGTACGTTGCACATGGAAAAGACATAGAGGGCCATTCATTTTAGCTCGGCCTCTCGTGTTACAGAGCAATTTGATTTGTTAGGGTTAATATTTTAAGAAATTTAAAAAAAAAAAAAAACAATAGTTTGATGGTGAAATTGGATTTTACCATTTTTTTTTACGAAGAACCATAATTTTGCGACTCAAAATGTATAATAGGGTTTCTTCACGACTGATGGCATCTTATATGGAACTTCTGTCCAAGATATGATGTAAGATCGATCTCAAGTGCACTTTCTCATCATCAAAATACAGAAGATATTATGCGTGTAACACTGGCTTGTTAACTGCAGGGAATAAGCAACAGTTTTAATAAGTTTTAAAATCTTGAAAGAGCCGATGTATCTTGGTGCCAACTTACTTGAAACAACAACTCGAACCACACTACGTCAAGGTTTGACGTTAAGAATACAAATTTTCCTTCTCAAATTCTATTTCCCACTTTTTAGGTCTACTTAACACTTTTGTCTACTCTAAAACATTTTGAGGCGCTCCTTAATCATTTAAATTTGGCTTGTTGTTTCTTAGATTAGGTCTGGCTCAAGAATGACTCGTTCTTCTACATTGGCCCAATAAAAGGATAGTCTACATAGTCTGCCATACAAAGGTCATGTGGCAAGAGACATCTTATAGTTTTGATAATTATTGTTGTATACAAGCTCTATCAGCGACAAATGATTAGTCCAATTTGTAACCTCTGAGAATTATAAGAAAAGGGTTTGGGAATTTTAGGAAGTTAAATTGGAATTTTTCTTTTTAATAAAAACTTTCAGTTATGGTAATTCACTCTCTTCCCTTATCGGTAATCTCAAATTGTGGCCTTTTAAACTTTGAAACTACTATCTTCTCTCACTCACAAATTTTTAGGGAAGGCTTAATTTGGGGGTGTGCGAGAAAAGGGAAAAGAGCAAAAAAATTGTGAGAGATAAAATTCTAAAGGTATGTATATTTCGCCGTTACCGTCTAGTTCTTCTAGAAAGAAGATTGATTTTTGGGTTGGTAAATTAGATCAACGTTAGAAATAATTGTTGAAGAAGCCAACCAGAGTTCTTATTGTGCAATTGGAGTAAATCGTTACTGACTTAGTGAGGGTTAGCCGATCCCTTTCTATTCTATAATCTTCTGAATTTTGGTTAAAGATTTGGAATTTAGATGAAAATAGTTAAACTTTTTGTTGGAAAACCATGTTTTTATGTTGTTCTAATTTCGATTAGTGACTTGGAGGAGTTTCGGCTAGAGCCGAGACTCAGAAAGTGTGGAGCTGCGGCAGAGAGGCTTAAGCCACATCTAGAGCCATTCAAGGACACTGCTTGGCCCCTGTTGGGTTGCAGCTCAGCTGGCCGCGGACAAGATCTTATTTGGCTCAGGACTTGGCCTATTTTGAGCCGCGGTTCATGATTTATTTTGGGGTTGTTTTGGACTTTCGACCCAAACATTTTCGGATTTTTGTAGGGTCCGTTTTGGGACCTAGTTTGGGCGTTCACCTAAATAATGATTGAGTCATTTTGAGCCTAGTAATTTGAGGTTTAAATTGTAGATTGCAAAACTGATTTGGTAATCATATTATTAGTAGGTTCTAGAACTTAGAATTGGACCCAATACGTTGTTTGACTTTTGGATGGCTTGGGCTCTAATAATTGGTAAGCCCAGTACGAGGAAGGGATTTATTTTATATCCAAATTCATTGTTTTCAAAATATTATTTTGAGACGTGCTCTCATATGAAATGATGTGTCCAAATTATGATTCATCAATTTTACTATACTACATATATATTTTCACTGAGCATATTTACCTCGAACATGAACATTTTATTTTGATCATATTGGTTGTGTGAACCAAGTTTGATCGATCCGTGAAGGGATCTTATTTTCTTTACGCACATTCAATCATTGAAGAATATGTTTGTTTTTATTAACTAGAGGAATAGACAACTGTTTGTGCCTCGACTATGGGTGCAAAACCTTAAACCTGATTAGGGATTTATTTTCGTGACTTTAGCGATCATCAAGTATACCCGTTACTAATATGCCTATGACATGATATGCTTGTGTTAGCTTAAAGATATTTAACCTTCGTTTTAGTTTGATAATGAGACTACTAAATTGATTAATTAATTCTAAGATTGTTTATTGATTATTTACGCACAAAGGTTGCATATGTATCTTATTGAGAAATACCCTTGATGAGGTTATTTTGTTATGCTAACATGTTTGTTTAAATTCATTCCTTAATTTGTAAAGTCATGAGACTTGAATGGTGAAAACAAGAGGAGATATGCATATCATTTTTGTAAAGAAACTATTTGAAATCTGAGATCTCAAAGTGTCAATCGGACTAGCAAAATGTCAACTAGTGAAACATTGTAGAAATTCAAGAGTTCAATGTGTCGACCTCTCTAGTAAGGTGTCGAATGGTTAAATATTGAAGAAATTCTAGAAAGCTCAAAGTGTTGACCTCTCTAGTAAGGTGTCGACCTGTAAAGCATTAAAGAAAATCTAGAGAGTTGAAAGTGTCGCCCTATTAGATGAAGTGGTCGACTTGCAAACTCTTTTTCGGAAGGCTTCTATAATAAAGGCAAACCACAATGTGCAAACCACCGAACAAGAAAATCATTATCAGAAGGGCTACCAAAATCACTTGAGACTATAAGGGTTCAACATCTACCACACTCCTCCTACACTTGGCCTTACAATCAACTAGTATTTAATCACGAAAAAGTTTAAATAACATAATTCACCCCCTTAGGTTAAATTGATCCAACAATTGGTATTAGAGCAGGTCGTAATTTTTTTATTGTGGCTGAAAAATATATTTTGTATTGATTACTCGATATGGCTTTTAGTATGAACATTATGCATGTTGAGGGACAATATATTTCTACATCTCAACTTTTTGACAAAAATGATTATGTGTATTGGAAGACCATAATGAAAATCTTTGTATACTCTATTAACTATGAGATGTTACATATTATTGAGAATGATACTTATGTTGCTATTAAAATTGAAAATGGGATGAACACACCAAAATTGCCTCTTGAATTTGATGAGAATGATAAATGTAAATTAAGCTTAAATGCCAAGACAATCAACATGTTATATTTTGCACCTAATAGAGATGAATTCAATATTGTACAAGGATGTGATAATGAATATGAAATTTGACATTTACTTAAAATTATACATGAATGAACAAATCAAATAAAAGAAAATAAGATGAGCATGCTTGTGCATGAATATGAAATGTTCTCCATGAAAAATGATGAAACTATTAGTCAAATATTTACACGTTTTACTAACATTACTAATAGTTTGAAAGTGATTGATAGAGTTTACCCTAACAAAGATTTGGTTAATAAAATTGTTTGATGTCTACCACGAACATGGCAGCATAAAGTTACGGCGATTCAAGAAGTAAGGGATCTCAAAATACTCGAAATGAAGGAGCTTATTAGATCTCTCATGGCTCATGAAATGACCATGAAGAATAATAAAAAGGAAGAGCAAAAGGAGTATGAAGTCTCCAAAAGTAAAGACATTGCTCTTAAAGCTTAATTAAGTAATCAAGTAGAATCTGAAAGGAAAAAGACGATGACGAGATTGTTTTCGTCATAAGGAGGTTTAGCAGTTACTCCAAATAAAAAAATGACAAGGAAAGAAAACCATTAAAGCGATAGGCTACAAAAGGAAAAATAAGACACATGCTTGGAGTGTGAAAAACTGGGACATTTCAAACCTATTTGTCCTTAAGCCTAAGAGGCACCAAAGACATTAAAAAAGAGAGCAATGAAGGCCACATGAATGATAATGAAGAGGAGATATCATCTGATGACGAGGAAGTTGCTAATATGTGTTTTATGGTAAAAGAAAACGATGTAAGTGATCCTTTAGGGATCTAGACCATGATGTTGATGAAAATGAGTTGATAGATGTTTTTAATGATTTTCTTAAACAACTTAATCTACTCAAGTCTAAGTATAAAAAATTAAAGAATGAGAATATTGATATAAATAAGAAGCATGCTAATATAACTACATCTTTTGAAAAAGATAGAATATTTGAAATCTAAAAATAATGACTTGCATGATTTTGAAGTTTATTAATGATAGCAAAAATTTGAATATGATACTGGGACAACAAATGTTAACTTTTGATAAATATAGAACTGGGTATGAACTATTCAAAAAGAAAAAGGATTATGAAATGCTCGATTCTACAATCTTTTGCCCTACTATGAGGGAATTTTGGAGCAAGGCTAGATAGTGAAATTTTAGTAGGACTTGAGGCCGAAACTGCAACAAGGTATAATTGTTATGTAGTACGACTCCCCCGATATTTGAGGCTGGACAGAGTATGGAGATGGTGTTTGATGAAAACTATGGGAACTTCTAGAAAAAGTTGGGTAAGAAAGAAGAGAGAAAGGTGACAAAGGAAAACCAAGAAAATTTTCAAGGGATGGGGTCTAGTGGAGGTTATACGTTTGTTGCCAATAGTGGATTGTCTAGCATTGGTCGATACAGCCCTTACACTTGTCATACTAGTGGTGTGATGACCCGGATGTGTAAGTGTGTACGATGGCTGCACGAACCGGAACCCGGATGGCGGTACATCCGCACTGGCGAACCGGAAGGTGACGGGTCATAAAAAGGGGGTTGTCACAATCCCACATCGCTTGGGAAAGTATGTGGAAATGAAACATATGTAAAGAGACCCTCCCAAGATAGTAAGACGCGTTTTGGAGCACAATTGACAACGGATCCCATAAGAACTCCGAAGTTAAAAGTGCTTCGGCGAGAGCAATTCCAGGTTGGGTGACCTTCTGGGAAGTTCTCGCCAAACAAATCCGTGAGGGGAGGATATTAGGTTGCGGCCCAATCCTCAGAGTGGACAATATCTTGTTGAGACTACGGGTCGTTACAAGTGAAAAAACATGGCATTTGAGGAGGAATCGCTCGCAGAACCAGTAGCAGCCACCACGCCAGTCCCTCTCATCTTGCCATCTGGTAGGTAGTCTTTTCAGCAGTGTCAGAGTCAACATGCTTTTATTCCTCAGTAGCCGATAAGACCTTGATCATCTTATTACCCTTAGTATCAGTCGAACAATCCAGATGTTTAGACGACGGCTTGGTATCAGAAGAGCTACATGTCTCGTCCTTACCTATAACAAAGCTCTGGTGAGTTCAAAGAGCAATCCTTCCAGGGTAGTAGTGCAAGTCCTAGCACTGCCAAGGGTGGCTGTGGAAAGGGCTACAAGAGTAAGGAGAAGCTCATGGGGTAGACATATGCATTGACGGGATTGAGTATCAATGTGGTGAGGATTAGGTTGTCATCGATGATATTATTCTTATTTCTCATTCTTTTGCTAGGGTGTTATTCAATACCGGGTTGACGAATTTCTTTTCTTCTTTTGTTTTTGCATCTGTATTAGGTCTATATGTAGAGGATATGGAACCTCCATTGGTTCTTAGCACTCCATTGGGTGTCCAATTGTGTCTTCTTTGTGCAAGTTAGTTAGTGCAATCATTGGCGACTGCAAGTTTTCTACAAATCTAGTAGTCTTGTCGATGAGTCAGTTTGATGTATTTTTGGGTATGGACTAGCTAAGGAAGTACAAAGCGACTGTTGAATGTCATCTGAGGAAGGTCACAGTCATGTCGAAGAATGGGCGGGTTGTTGTCCACTATCGTAGTCTTAGTGCTGGGACGACCAACTATATTTTTTAGGCTTGTCTTGGTGGATGAGAAGTTTAAGAATCTCTTGTCTGTTGATGTTGATGACGAGGTCGTTGGCTAGGACTAGATATTCCAATTGTGATAAAGTTTCCAAACGTGTTTCTTGATGAGTTGCCAGGGTTATCTCTAAATTGAGAGATTGAGTTTTGCATTAATTTGAGTCCTAACACCACTCAAGTTTTGATTCCTACCTATAAGATGACACCAATACAGTTTTCCAAGTTGAAGAATCAATTGGATGAGTTGTTAGATTGAGGGTTTGTTCAGGAGAACACATCGTCATGAGGTGCTTTAGTGTTGTTTGTGAAGAAAGCTTATGGTTATTAGGAGCTTTGCATAGATTATCGAAGGTTTGATTGGGTTATTATTAAGAACAGATATCCTCTGTCGAGGATTGATAAATTATTCGACCAGCTTGGTGGGTCTTAATATTTCTCTAAGATTGATTTGAGATTCAACTATCATCAAATGAAAATTTGTGACGAAGACATCACATTGACAGCTTGACGAAGAAGGTATGAGCATTTTGAATTCTTGGCCTTACTTTTTGGTTTGACCAATGCCCTGGGTGCCTTCATTGACCTAATTGATGCAAACCATTTTTGAATCGGTTTGTTGTGGTTTTCATGGATGACATCTTGGTGTACTCTAAGTCTCGAAGTCGGTAATAAGAGCATTTTTGAATTGTGTTGCAAACTTAAAAGACAATCAATTGTATGCCAAGAGGCAGAAGTGTGATTTCTAGATGTCTAAAGTGAAGTTTTTGAGGCATGTGTTTCCTTTTGCAGGAATTTTGGTTGATGCTGCAAAGATCGAGGAATGGTAAAATGGCCACGGCCAAAAAATGTGTAAAAAATTCGTTGTTTTCTTGGACTTGTCGACTACTATCTTTTTTCTATAAAGTACTTTTGTTCGATACTTTTGCTATTGACCAAGTTAACCAAGAAGAGTGTAAGATCCGAATGGGATGACCGTTGTCATGATGCATTTGAATATTTAAAGCTAAGGTTAACAAGTGTTGCGGTTACGACAGTGCCTAGCAGTGAACAATCTTATGCAGTTTATACAAATGCATCAGGAGTGGGTTTCAAGTGTGTGCTGATGCAACGTGATAAGGTAGGTTGTTGCTTATGCATCCAAACAGTTGAAGCCCCACGAGCAGAACTACTAGACTCATAATATTGAGTTAGCGCCAATAATTTTTTCTCTAAAGGTTTGGAAGCTATTTGTATGGTGCAAGCTTCTAGAAGTACTCGAATCATGAGAACTTGAAATATCTTTTTACTTAGCAAGATATGAATTTGAGACATCACAAGAGGGTGGAGTATATAAAGGACTATGATTTCAGTTTAGAGTATCATTCTGACAAGATGAATGTCGTGGCTGATGCCTTGAGCTGAATTCCCTAGAGATCTTTTACCTGTTGAGTTCTTATTGGGTGGAACTAGTCAATACAATCAGGAATTTCAATTTGCAGTACTATGAGTTTGGTATGACAGCTTGTGCTTACAATGTTGTACAACGAATTTTCTTTAGAGGACTAAGCAGATGCAACAGTGAGATGATGAATTGGTAAAAAAAGATTTATCAACTGTAAAATGGTAAGCAGCTTGCTGATGGGAAGTTAACACTGAGGGGACTCTGCTTTTAAAATGCCAAGTGGTAGTTCATAGTAGTCAAGAAATGAGGCAGCCTATACTTGCAGAGACTTACATGTCTAAATTCACTATACTCCCAGGGAGTACAAAGATGTATTATGATTTGAAGCATTAGTACTAATATGTGGGTATGAAGCAAAAAATGGTAGACTTTTGGCCCAGGTGTTTGGCGTGTCAGCAGTTAAGGCAAAACATTGGAGATCGATAGGTTTGATGTACCACTTTCCTATCCTAGAGTGGAAGTGAGATTGGATTACTGTGTATTTCCTTACTGGTCTTTCGAGGACTCTTCAAAATCTTGATGTTGTATGGTTCATTATGGATCAGTTAACTAAATCCACCCATTTTATTCCAATCTTAATAAATTTTCAACTATCTAGATTGAGTTGTCCATATATCGAGAGCGTTGTTCGTCTTCATAGTGTTTTCTCTAGAATTGATTTTGACCGCGACCCTAGGTTTACGTCCAAGTTTCGGAGAGCGTTGCAGAAAGTACTGGGTAGAAAGTTAAATCTTAGTACGGTGCATCATTCTCAAGCTGATGGGTAGTCGAAACAGACTATTAAGATATTAAAGAACATGTTGCGGCCCTGCATACTAGATTTTGCTGACAGTTGGGTCAATCGTCCGTCATTAGTTGAGTCTGTTTACAACAAAAGTTATCAAATCTGTTAGTAATTATTTTAATTACTATTGTTTGGTCCGGTTTTTCAAAAGTCACCATCAAAGGCAACCGTCCATGTTGCACCCCGTCAATGGAAACTCTTTAATGGAAAGAGTCTATTATTGAGGGGTCATTTCATTGAAGGTCCCCTAAGCCTATTTTCTCAATATACGGAATACACCATCGATTGTGAGAATTAAAGGTTTAGAAGAGATTCTTCAAGAACGGAAAGCAGATGTCCCCGATTTATCGTCAATGGCTGGAGGTATTCCAAATTTCCGCACTTCATCTAAATAGTTGCCTTTTTTGTTGTAAAAAGCATGTTAGATGATAAAGAATAAATTTCTAACAGTTGGTATCAGAGCGAGTAAAACCTCTGTCTTGACATTTTTTCAACGTAAAGTTTTGAAATTTCTTTTGATTTTAAAAGTTTACGTTTTAGGTGTTTTCGAAGCGGTTTTTTGTTACGAATCATACAGAAACTTGATTACGAACATACTGCATTTTGAATCGTCAAATTTGGTGTCCAAAATCATGAGATATCGTCGGATTTTTACTGGGTTTTCCAGCGGGTCGCGAGTGGGTCAAAATGACCCATCTAGAGGTTGAAGATGACCAACACTACGTGTAGTTCTGGCAGTTTAAGACTACGTGTAGTTCTGGCAGAGTTCTGGCAGGTTAAGACTACGTGTAGTTCTGGCAGGATAAAACTACATGTAGTTCGGTTATCATAAAGGAAGACCAAATAAATTATATTGGTCCTCATGGGATTCGAACTCGCGCCTCTCTCATTAATATTCGAGTGAGTTGCCACTCAGCTGGAACTTAATTACTGACGATTTTAGATTTTAAATAGATATATTATTTATTTTCTTAAAGGTTTCAATAAAAACATAATTTTGAACCTTCTGGGATTTGAACTCAACTCTCTTAAAGAAGGGAACATGGTGGGTGACCACTGTGCTAAGTCATTTTTATTGAAATAAACTGTTTTTGTATTATAATAATGTTAATTCATGTTCATATATTCATTTTTAAATATGAATATATTGGTGAATTAATTCAAATGTTGAATGATCTTTATAATTTGGTTAATTATTGAGTAGCCACAGCATCTTTAATTATCCGAATTTATATATAAAGTTTTAATGATCATATTGTGACATTTATTGTGATTAATTACATGAATATAATGGATTTTATCCCACAGGAATCTCTGTTGTATTTGTATAATTAATTAGGATAAAATATCGAATTATATTTCTTAAGTTGCCCACAGGTATTAAGAAAAAGGAACATGATTCGATAGTTTTATCATAAAGTTATATGAATCTTATTGAATTTAAACTTTAGCCCACAGGCAAGTTTTATGTCGCTTGATTCATACTCTTTGAGCATGATTTATATTGATAAAGCATGATTTATGTTGTTGGTCTCATATTGTAGTTGATAAGCATGTCTATTTATTTATTTTGCAGCTATGAATATTGGTAATTTCTCTAATTTCAAATGTGATATTCCTGAATTGAACGGTGAAAACTATAAATCTTGGAGGGAGAAAATCCTTCTCAAAATAGGGCTGATGGACATTGATTATGCTATAAGGAAAGATGAGCCAATTATTACTCCTACTAGCAGTAAGGAAGATCTTATTCTTAGTGAGCGTTGGGAGCGATCTAATCGCCTCAGCATTATGTATATAATGACTAAGATCTGTGCTAGTATAAGAGGTTCAGTTGGTGAGCATAAAAATGTCAAGGATTTGCTGAAGTCTATTGATCAACAATTTGAGACTTCAGATAAGGCACTTGCCAGCACCCTAATAATGAAGTTTTCATCATTAAGGCTCACATCAGTGAAAGGTGTGCGTGAGCACATAATGCAAATGCGGGATATTGCAGCTCAGCTCAAAACACTTGAGGTTGATATGTCTGACTCATTTCTTGTGCACTATATTTTGAACACTCTTCCACAAGCATACAGACCCTTCAAAATCTCTTACAACACACATAAGGATAAATGGTCTATCAATGAGTTATTGACCATGTGTGTTCAAGAAGAAGGGAGATTAGCTATGGAAATGGGTGAGAGTGCATATGTGGCAACACAAAGAAAGAGCCAGCATCAAGCCAAAAAGAAGGGGAAAGGTAAGATACCTATCCAAGATGGTGGAATCAAGAAAGAATCCAGGTGTTTCTTCTGTAACAAGAAGGGCCACATAAAGAAGGATTGCACCAAATATAAAGTTTGGCTTGAAAAGAAAGGTACGTTAATCTCACTTGTTTGTTTTGAATCTAATATGGTTAATTCTATTTGTGATACATGGTGGATTGATTCGGGTTCTACAATCCATATTTCAAATACCTTGCAGGGTATGACAAATCTAAGGAAGCTAGTGGGAAGTGAGCAATGCATCTATACAGGCAGCAAGATGCGTTCACATGTGGAATCCATTGGCACATGCACTTTAATTTTAAGTAGTGGTTTTGTACTAGAGCTTGAAAAGACATTTTATATTCCTAGTTTTTCTAGGAATTTGATTTCTGTATCGAGACTTGTACCATTTGGATATTCCTTTAACTTTTCAGATGTAAACTTCAGTTTATTTTACAAATCTGATCTTGTTGGGAATGGTATATTGTCTGATGGTCTTTTCTTTCTCAATTTACAAAGTGATACTGCTTATAATGCTATGCATGTTTATGTTGGTAATAAAAGATGTGTTACAAATGAAGACTCTTCTATCTTATGGCACCGGAGATTGGGACATATCTCCATAGAGAGAATTAAAAGATTAGTGAATGATAAAGTACTTTGTGCTTTGGATTTTACTGATTTTGACACTTGCGTGGACTGCATTAAGGGGAAGCAGACCAACAAGAGTAAAAAAGGTGCAAAGAGAAGTAGTGACATATTAGAGATCATTCATACAGATATTTGTAGTCCGGTTATGGACTCTTATGGTTCTAGATACTTCATCTCTTTCATAGATGATTTTTCGCGATATATGTACATCTACTTGCTTCACCATAAGGATGAAGCACTAGAAGCCTTTAAGGTTTTCAAGGCTGAAGTAGAAAAACAATGCGGTAAGCAAATAAAGATCGTGAGAAGTGATAGAGGTGGTGAGTATTATGGTAGATATACTGAGAATGGACAAGCACCTGGTCCGTTTGCGAAGTTTCTTCAAGAGCATGGAATAGTTGCTCAATATACTATGCCTGGTTCTCCGGACCAGAATGGTGTAGCTGAAAGAAGAAACCGAACATTATTGGACATGGTGAGGAGTATGCGTAGCAGCTCCAAACTTCCGGATTTCTTGTGGACTGAAGCACTTAAGACGGCCGCGTATATATTAAATTGAGTTCCAACAAAGGTTGTTGCTAAAACACCATTTGAGTTATTTAAGGGTTGGAAGCCGAGTTTACAACATATACGCATATGGGGTTGTCCGTCTGAAGTGAGGATATATAATCCACAAGAGAAGAAACTAGACTCAAGGACTATCAGTGGATATTTCATTGGATATGCCGAAAAGTCTAAGGGTTATAGATTTTATTGTCCATCTCATAGCACTAGAATTGTGGAATCAAGAAATGTCAAATTTCTTGAGAATCACTTGATTAGTGGGAGTGATCAATTTCAGCACATTGTTACTAAAAGAGATCACATTGATGTTCAACCTTGCAAATCAAGTGATAAATTGATTATTGTGAATCACACTCCTCAAGACCAAATGAGTGTTGAACAATCAATCATTAAAGCTCCACAAGTTGCCGATAATAATCAAGTAGATCAAGTTCTTGAGAGAATACCAGAAATTGTTGATCAACAAGTTGAACAACACATTTCTCAAGAAAATGTGGAAACAACATTAAGGAGATCTAATAGAGAAAAGAAATCGGCAATCTCTAGTGATTATTTTGTGTATTTACAAGAATCAGATTATAATATTGGAGCTGAAAATGATCCTGAAACGTTTTCACAAGCCATGAGTTGTAAAGAATCAAACTTATGGTATGATGCTATGAACGATGAGATGAATTCTATGAGTTCTAATAAAGTTTGGGATCTCGTCAAGTTGCCTGTTGGTGTAAAAGCCATAGGAAGTAAATGGATTTTCAAAACTAAGAAAGACTCATCAGGCAACATTGAGAGATATAAAGCTAGACTCGTAGCTAAAGGATTCACTCAGTTGGAAGGAATCGACTACAAGGAGACTTTTTCTCCTGTATCTAAGAAAGATTCTCTTCGTATTATTCTAGCATTAGTTGCATATTTTGACTTTGAGTTGCAACAAATGGATGTGAAAACAACATTTTTAAATGGAGATCTCGAGGAAGAGGTTTATATGAAACAACCTGAAGGATTTTTCTTTAGTGAAGGTGAGCATTTAGTTTGCAAGCTTAAAAAATCCATTTATGGATTGAAACAAGTTTCTCGCCAATGGTATTTAAAATTTCATGATGTTATCTCTTCATTTGGTTTTGTAGAGAACATTATGGATCAATGTATATACCTTAAGGTCAGTGGGAGTAAGATTTGTTTCTTAATTTTATATGTGGATGATATTTTACTTGCTACTAATGATAAAGGATTGTTACATGAGGTGAAACAATTTCTCTCTCAAAACTTTGACATGAAAGATATGGGTGATGCATCCTATGTTATAGGAATTAAGATATATCGAGACAGATTTCGAGGTATTTTAGGTCTGTCTCAGGAAGCCTATATCAATAAAGTTTTAGAGAGATTCAGGATGAAAGATTGTTAACCTAGTGTCGCTCCCATCGTGAAGGGTGATAGGTTCAATTTGAACCAGTGCCCGAAGAACGATCTTGAGAGGGAGCGAATGAAGAATATTCCATATGCTTCAGCTGTTGGAAGCCTTATGTATGCTCAGGTTTGCACTAGGCCTGACATTGCATTCGTTGTTGGAATGTTGGGACGATATCAGAGTAATCCAGGAATAGACCACTGGATAGCTGCAAAGAAGGTTATGAGATATCTTCAAGGAACAAAGGATTACATGCTTATATACAGACGAACTGATGATTTGGAAGTGATTGGATATTCAGATTCAGACTTCGCTGGCTGTGTTGATTCTCGTAAATCAACTTCCGGATATATTTTTATGTTAGCTGGTGGAGCTGTGTCATGGAGGAGTGCAAAACAATCACTAACTGCTACTTCTACTATGGAAGTAGAGTTCGTTTCTTGTTTTGAGGCTACACTACATGGTGTATGGATGCGGAGTTTTATTACTGGGCTTAGAATTGTGGATTCAATTGCCAAGCCATTGAGATTGTATTGTGACAACTCAGCTGCTGTTTTTATGGCTAAGAATAATAAAAGTGGTAGTCGAAGCAAGCACATCGACATAAAGTACTTAGCCATAAGAGAACGTGTTAAGGATAAATCAGTGGTCATTGAGCACATTAGCACTGAGTTGATGTTAGCTGATTCTTTGACAAAAGGCATGCCACCGTCAAAATTTAAGGATCATGTACAATGCATGGGACTTGGATCCCTTATGTAATTTCGTTGTAAGAACGAATATTTTCATAAAACTCTGTGATGTTTTCTTATGTTTGTTTTATTATATGCGCATATTTAATTTTGAGAAACATCAATAAAGTATGGACCTAGAATAAACATAGGGTTTATTCATAAAGTTTATGGACAATAAAGAAGTAACATAATGCATGTGATGCATGGAAGATAATACTCGATTTAATTAAGAGGACATATCGCCATGATTCATGTATTGTGTTTACTTAATAAAGAAATACGAAAAACATAGACCAAGTGGGAGAATGTTAGTAATTATTTTAATTACTATTGTTTGGTCCGGTTTTTCAAAAGTCACCATCAAAGGCAACCGTCCATGTTGCACCCCGTCAATGGAAACTCTTTGATGGAAAGAGTCTATTATTGAGGGGTCATTTCATTGAAGGTCCCCTAAGCCTATTTTCTCAATATACGGAATACACCATCGATTGTGAGAATTAAAGGTTTAGAAGAGATTCTTCAAGAACGGAAAGCAGCTGTCCCCGATTTATCGTCAATGGCTGGAGGTATTTCAAATTTCCGCACTTCATCTAAATAGTTGCCTTTTTTGTTGTAAAAAGCATGTTAGATGATAAAGAATAAATTTCTAACAAAATCAACATTGGTGTTTCTCCGTATGAGGCGTTTTATGGGAGCCGCTATTGTTTTTCGTTATGTTGGGTTGCATGAGAGAGTTTTTCTTAGGACAAAGTTAGTCCAAGAGATTTATGAGAAAATCTAACTGACTAGAGAGACGTTGAAGACAAAGCAAAGTAGACATAAGAGTTGAGCAGAATCTTAAGAGACTTGATGTTCAGTTTGACACTAGAAAGTTTGTTTTCCTTAAGGTCCGACCAAGGCGTCGTATCAGTCGGCTCAGAATGAAGCAGAAGTTAGCCTCATGCTCCAGATTGTTGAAAGTATTGGTAATGTGGCTTACAAGCTTGACTACCTGAAATAATGTTTTAGTATAATGTTTGGGTTTCCGACAAGTGTGGATTAAGGTACTTCTTTAATGTATAATATGATATTCTATATTATGCATATTAAATAAATAATCTAAATAAAAGAAAATGTTATTAAAAAAGGAAGAAACCCTTTCCATCGGTAGTGAAGCCTAGCGCGAGAGGGGGAGAGAGAGAGTGGGTGATTTTTTCTTTCGATCTCCTAATCGTGCAAACGAGATGTTGCTCTTGAAGTTTTAGCAACGATTTTCGTGGGTAATTTGATTCTTGAACCTTATTCTCAGTTGTTTTTGTGTTTAGGTTTTCGTTGTTGATATTTTCAGATTTCGAGTTGTGGGACTCAAAATCCTTGGTTTTATTTTGGTATTTCAGTCGATTAAGAGTTTTAGACTGATTGGTGTGAACAATAGCTGGTAAGGACGAGTTTCTTGCTAGAACGGCTTCTCTCGGCTCCCTCTGTTTAATGTGGAGTCTCACAGCAGAGTCTAGCAGTTGGAGTTCAAAGTCTCGAAGCAAAGTGCCTCAATTGGAGTGCATAGTCAATCCCGTAGTGGAATTTAGGTTCCTACGGCGGGCTCCCGCAATGGAACTTGAGCTCTCGCAGGGAAATTTGGGTTCCTGCAGAGAACTCTCACAGCTGCAGTCTGGTCTTCCGTTTTGCAATCACTACGTAGACCAAGGCCCAATTCATGTGGGCTAGATCTCAATCCAAATTTAAGTCTTATGCTATAAGCTGATCTTTAGATTGGATGATCAGGTCCTTCCCAAAGATAAAGTTGTTCGACCTAGCGTTTCTGTCTGGGTCCGCCTCTGGATCATCACAATGGAGATGTGGCATAATTTCTTTCATGAAATGATTAGTGTTTGATATCATCTGAGTCATAGGCTCAACACTTTTATCATTTCGCATGCAACACCTAAGTGCTTGAAAATATATATAAAGGCAAACTAAAGTAAAACGTTTAAACTAAAACTACAATAATTTGTATGGATGTTAAAAATCAGAAGTAAAATAACTCGTTTACAACTGCGCTAAAAACTTGTTAATTAAATTACACAATGCAAGTACACTTGTAGCCATAAGTAATACAGACAAGAAAAGAGGGTGAACCCACAAAGAATCCATACAATTATAGTTCTAATTACCAATTTACTTACTTCAATTTTATTTAAACGAGGAAAATTGTGATTTTCTATGATTAAATACTAAGAACACTAACCAAACAATTAAAATGGAGATTGCTTTCAAGTGATTAAAACCTTGGACTGCAATTTCCCTGAACAATCCACCTAATCAATTTAATTATGTTTTCTAGTTATTTAATTCATATGAGTAAGTTAATCGAGAAATCTTAATTATTTAAAGTCTCTCTCGATGGTCAATTAGAAATTTAGCCAGACTTAAAAAGTATTGGCCTCCCCAAATTCAATTATCATCATTTCATGCTTTTGGGAGATTGAAACTGTAAATAATCTTCTCCTACCATTTTGCTAAAGGGCATGACACATGCTCATAACCCGTGTTCGCCTGTACATGATTTCTCATTTTTACAATGTTGAGATCACTACTGGAAAATGGAAATTATTTTACTTATAAAGAACGACAATAACATGCATTAAAGTTACATATCCAGTATCTTCACCTATTTTACATTTTTATCGCAATTCTCAATGCATTGTTAATCTCAACTTGTCAATAAATCTATTTATATAACCCGTCTTGCCATAATAGTGGCATTTGACTTGCTTCTTACTCCAAAATTTTAACTTGCTTACTGGTTTGTCCAGTCTTTTGATCGACCTCTATCACTAAGGTCTTCACCAAATTGTATTTCCTTGCTCCTTCGACAAAAGGTGAAAAATGCTTCTAACTAAAAGTTTATACTAAAATTTGTCATAAACCTAATTGTGGGTGATAAATGTTGAAATTGAAAGAACAAAGATTAGTTATGCGATGTCACACAGGGTGTTACGTGTGACACCGATAATTAATGCAATGATGGACAATATAAATATGCAGAAATAAATGAGACAGGATGTTGGTAACGCAATTTGGCAATCAGCCTACATCTGCGGGGCCACGCCCAGATATAAAAATATTTCATGAGTTAACAAAGTTAAGAAACAATCAGACTTATATAAATAAAGACTCCCTCTTATCTTTGTCACCGCCTCTTCCTAACTTCCCAATGAAAGTGTTTTTGTTAGCTCCCCTCGACTTAAGATCAATTTTTCCCGAGATCTAGAAAGAAACAAGATCCCCTTGTTGTTTGCGACTCCTCTCGAAATCCATGTTTTGACAAGATCCCCTTGCCCACGATCAAGAACGACAAGCTCCCATTGTCAATAAATAGAACTCCTCCCGAGTTCGAATGCAGCCTTCTCCCGAGACTAAGCTTCAATGAAGAATAAGAAGATTACCTCCTATGACACCGTCTGTAACACCAGGGCATTGTCTTCGGACGCAATAAATGAACACACTCCGATAATCGATGAAATCCACATAATAAGAAGAGTATGTAAAACAATCACAAACCCATATGCAGAAGCATTGAGAGTGAAAGAAAATGACGGCTTACAAAAAAACGAAGAAAGCTTCTCTCGTGAATAACCAAAATTTCATCAATTGTTTCCACAGAAACAAACCCTTAAAGATCATTGGTAACACCCATATCTTCGATTTAATTCAGTTACCAAAACAAATTTAATGCCGCAAGGAATAAGGAAACCTAATCTCATAAAAACGGTTGTGTGACATCACATGTGACATTTTAGGAAAGTATCTTCAACAACTTGGATATTGATCCAAAAACTTAGGAAAACATCCCATTAATCATGTGATCTCGAAGCCTAATAGATTTCAGCAAATCTCTATTAAATCGGCTTGCCAAAACAAAGTTTTCCAAAAAATAAGTGCCTTTAGATTTTTCAACAACTTTCCTAATATTTACGTTTCCTTATTTTTCTCTTCCACATGATCTTCAATATGTATCCATCCAATAATCTGAATATAATATTTCTTGATTACCAAGAAATAAACTATCACTTTGAAAAATAGTGGAATAAAATATTATCTCCATAAATATAGTTTTGCCAAAAAATTAATGCCAACATAATGCAATATATTTGCATTTACAATCTCCCCCTTTAGCATTTTTTTGGCAAAATCAATAAATTCAATAACTTCAATAACTCCCCCTGGATGATAGCTTCAATATACATCATAAAAAATACTTCTATCATCATATCAAGATATGGTAACAGAGCATACCACCCAAAATACTCTCCCTTTTTGCCATAAAAGGACAAAAATAAATATAAGAGAATATCAACCATTATAACAGCATCATAATCACCAAATTCATCACAGAGAGATAACCAATATCAGGAAAATAAAATATCCAGAGGAGCACTTGAATTACCAGATAAGTACCACAGAGAAATAGCCAAAAATATAATATCCATAGAGCAAAAAATATTCAGAAAATACTTGGAACCAGACGAATTGTTCAAGAAATAGACAAAACAGGGCAGGAATACTCAAAGGGAGAAATCTTTCTGGAGAACCACATCAATCTGTAAGATTTGGATCAACAATAGTCTGTGCATCCTTTTATGAACTTCCTGCCATGACATCCGATGGAACACGGGATGGACCAGCCCATTCATCGGACTTGAAGTGTGAACCTGAGTCTTCAATGTGTGGGTTTTTCTTATAAATATCATTTAATAACACAGAAATTATAGATCTCTGTTTTTCAAGATCAGAAATTTGGATGCTTAGGGATTTTGACATATCCACTAAAAATTGAACAGATCTAGCTAGGAGTGCAGAATCAGTGTTGGACTCAGAAATTGGTAGGCCTTCAACAAAACCTTCTAAATCATTCTTGTGTTCTCCCATCCGTAGTTTATAACTAATACAAATTTTCTCTTTTTCAACGTATAAAATTTCATCCTCCCTGATAATAGACAATTGTGCAGATAAAACACCATATATCAGTGAGGGAAATGAGAGAGCCAACCTTGTATTTTTCCATCTTCATGTTTCATAATTTGTTCAAACACAAAGCTTCCGAAATCAAAGGATATTGAGTTTCCAATTTTGAATAACAACACCGCCATTGCTTTGTTCACCCCAGTGTCATGGGATGTAGGTATCCAATTCCTCATTGCAATTTTATACAGAATGTCATACTTGACTGAAAGCTGTGAGGCTGGAAAGTCTTTTCCATGGGACCAGATCCTTCTAACACCCCTAGTGACATTGAAAATTATTTGATTGTAATCAGGTACAAATTTGGCAGAATCAGATATCTTCAAGCACAGATATTCATTAATAACTAATGAGGTAAAATTAAAGGTATGGCCTCTAACGAATACACGCCCAAAATCATCATGAGCTGGATTTTTTACATTTGGATCTAGGTTGTAATAAAATTCCTGAACAATCTTCCAAACAAATGGTTTCAAATCTCTAAAAGTTTTCTCCAAACCCAGACTTATTAAATGATAAACTAAAGCTTCATATTGTGAGAAATCACTTGCATGAATATTTCTCTCTGCCCAAATAGTTCTTTGTGAAAAGTTTAGCCAACGACTAGCATGCAGACGTGATTTAAAATCATCATTGGAAACTTTATTAGAGAACTTACTGGCCTTGATGCTTGACAAGATTTGGATGTCTCGGAGCTTTTAGGAACAGAACCTTCATTGGTCTTTAGTATTTTGGATTTTGGAGCAATTGATGGACTTTTTTTCGGTGGTTTTACGACAGCTGACTTTTGAACCTTCTCAACTAAGGGCTTAGCAGTCTTTGAGATAGTGGATTTGGATAATTTTGGAGCAGAGGTTTTTGTGGACTTTGGAGCAGTGGCTTTTGCAGATTTCACAGCAGTGGATTTTGCAGATTTTGGAGTGGCGGACTTCGTTCGCTTGGGAGCAGTGATCCTTGAAGATTTTTGGATCGACTTTTTTGGTGATCTGTCAATGTTGTCTTCTTCATCGTCGGTATTGACTTCAAGGACGGCTTCTTGAAGCCATGAACTGTCTGACGATGATTCTTTTTCTACCTTCGGTCTTTTTCTTTTCAAAGACGAGGAAGCTTTTGAATCTTTGGGTGCCTTGGGAGACACTGAGCTTGTTTTAAACTTATCTCCACTAGATTTTTGAAATCTTCGTTGAGCCCCTGAAGAGTCAACCTGTCGTAATAGAACAGCTTCGGTAATTTTTGGAGTAACCCTTTCAGTAACAAAGGGTTTTACAGATGGTGAATAAATCACGATAGCCGAATTCGAACTCGGCATCTTCTCTGGAACGGGCACTGAAACATTGCCTGAAAACTGCTCATCGAAAACCTCTTCAATAATCACCATTCTGGAGAGAGATAATAGAAAGCCCTAGAAGTAGATTGTAGAACGAGGAGAAGCGAGAGAAAGAGTGTTCTGGAAATTCCTTACGATTTGAAATAAATCACCCACCTTCCATATACACCCATCAAATCACAGAAATAAAAGAAAATCCCAGATTTTTAGTAAATGTTTTGGAAAATAAATTCAAAAATCCATCAAATTTCCATAAATCACATATATAATCTTTCATGAATCTTTGAACAATAATTTTGATCTCTGTAAGATGAGAATTAAACCCAATAGAATAATGCTGCTACAATTCTTCATCGAAAATAAACTTCCAAAATTGCATAAAAATAGTCAGAATTTTGCATGTCATATACGGTGTTGCTTCATAGAATATCATAATATCAAGAAGGATCACTTTCAGCAGAGTGTGAGCAGTACACAATAGATTGCAAAAAAAAAAAATAAAGACAAACGCCTAATGCAAGTGGTGATTTTTTTTTTAAATAAATAAAAGCAATAACCAGCTTACATAACACAGAGGCCTAGAGCAGACCTCAGCTCTTCAAATCTTACACAATCCAATGCCTTGGTGAAAATATCAGTAATTTGTTTTTCGGTCACCATATGCTCCAAATTAATAATTTTGTCCTCCACTAATGATCGAATAAAATGATGTCGTATGTCAATATGCTTGGTCTGTGAATGCTGAACAGGATTTTTAGAAATATTGATAGCACTAAAATTATCACAGTAGAGGGTCATGACACCTTGTGTGACACCATAGTCTTTCATCATTTGTTTCATCCAAAGAAGCAGCGTACAGCTGCTACCTGCTGCAATATATTCTGTCTTGGCAGTAGACAGAGAAATAGAATTTGGCTTCTTGTTAAACCAAGACACCAAGTTGTGTCAACATAAAAACATCTACCAGAAGTGCTTTTCGATTATCAGAACTACCTCCCAGTCAGCATCACAATAACCCACCAGATTTGCATTAGAGTCAAATGAATACCATATACCATATTCGGTTGTTCCGCTAACATATTTGAGAATTCGCTTGACTGACACTAGGTGAGACTCCTTCGGATTTGCTTGAAAACGAGCGCATAAACCCACCCTATAACAAATATCGGGTCGGCTGGCGGTTAGATATAAGAGACTTCCAATCATACTTCTATATAAACGTGGATCAACAGCAATGCCCTTTTCATCTTTGGAGAGTTTCTCATGTGTCCCAATGGGTGTCCTACTTGTCGTGAGCATTTTCAAGCTGAAATTTTTTCAATAAATTCTTTGCATATTTGGCTTGAGAAATAAAAATACCATTCTTATCTTGCTAAATTTGAAGTCCAAGAAATATTTAGTTCTCCAACCTTTTTCGTCTTATTTTCTTATCCAGCTTCTATCACACGGCAGGAAAACACTTAATCATCAAAAACGTCATCCCAATAGAAAATACCAAACTCACCCGAATCATAAAACTAGTAACTCTAACCTCAGGCTTACGATCATAACTCTCTACCAAATACGATAGCGGAAGGCTTAAGGAAAACAAACCGTAAATAATCCTTAAAATCGATTCAGGACTGCAAGACAACCCTTGAAATCAGACAGAAATCGCATGTGATAGGATTTTGTTTTACTAGGTCATCTGTTCATTATAAACTTTTCTGACGTTACTAGAGCATAACCAGGGAAACTAATCGCCTATCCAACCTGCACTGTCACGCTGAGCATCCCACCCAGTAATAATCTTAAACGGCTCTTGAATTGGGAATCCCACCTATCTAAAACTCTTCACCTAACATATAAGGTTCAACTAAAGTCTAATGCGTAGTAAGGAATGCAACTAATAACATGAAGGCATGGAATGCAGAATCTAGAGAAGACATGGTCATAAAATTTTTCTTGTCTAATCTCATCATTATCATGAATCATATTCATCATTCATAATCATTGTCATATCAATTGTCATAATCATGTTCATATTCATCATCCGATAATCATGACTCATAGTCATTCATTCCTATCATTGTTCATAATCATTGTTCATATTCATTGTTCGTATTTATCAGTTACGTTGTGTGGCATGAGAGAGAATTTGTGAGGGTT
>CM039502.1:65451413-65570628 GCA_022432975.1 Begonia masoniana | reverse complement strand
GTTTCTTAATTTAGGTTTCTTGTATTTCCGTGAATTAAGCCGGGGGGTATATTTAAGAAAACGAGATTTAACGCATTCGCAATGGGCGAAACACGAAAGGGACAACTTGTAATGATGATTTATAAAACAGTTTTAATTATTATTATTAATAAAACACAACAACAGAATGGCTCGAATGTCCTTCTGTTGTTCGAGCCTGACGGTCGAGAGGAAGCATGGTGAGAGGGGTGAAGACTCTAGCGACGATTGGCCACCATTCATAGCGTTGTCCGATCTCTCCGTCCAAGAACGGCGACGAGCAAGTCCTCTCTCAGACCTGCATCCGCGCACGAACTCGCTGGTAAGCAGCACGTTTTGTTGCCCACTGTTCTGTCCTCTATTTATGGCCGGAAGAACTCGCTCTCTTGAGCTCTGATTTGCTGGCTTCTTATTGGCCGGTCTTGGCGTCAATGACGCGAGCTTAATGCCGGCGGGGTTTCCGAGCAATGGTGAGCTCGATTTTATCCCAAACCGAGGGCTCAATTTGGTAAATATTTTGGATTTTCCTATGTAAAGCCTAAATTTTATGTTGTTTATCTAATTGAGGGTGTGGGTGGTCGATTGTGAGGAATTTGGTGAAAATTGATGGAAAAACCGAGAGGGATGAAATTCCTAGTTTATGGCATATTCGGGTTTTCGATATTTTGACCGAGCTACACGGTCGTTTGTTTAAAATTCCTTTGGAAGTTAAATAGGTTATTAGAGGAGTACTTGTCCGCTGAAATCGTTTCGATTCCTGATACCGACTTGAAAGTTTGCACTTTTGAAGTTTGAGTCAGTTTTTACGAACCCAAATTAGTGGGCCCGTTTGATGGAAATAGTAGTTTGAGAGTAAGTGGGTGAATAAAGAAAGGACTAACCAAAACAAAGTCATCGGGATTCTTTCATCTGGCTTATCGAGCAACTCATGTTCCATAATCACATTTAGCCGACGACCCTCTACTTTAGCTGCAGTAATGCAGCACAGTACAGAAAAAACCATCGCCACTGCTATTCCAATAATGCTGACGTACTTTTTTGGCCCTGCACTCAGACATACGGCAAAGTTTGATTTTGCCCCATCATAGAACATCAAGAGAATTGTTAGAGGGACCTTTAGTTTTCCCACTTTAGGATTCATGTTGTTTGCTTGCTCAAGAAAGTAAGTGTTTCCAATGGAAGAGACCACACCGCACATGATGAAGGTTAACCACATTGGAATCATACGGATAATGGTCTTGGTTTCTTCCACTTCTGTAACACTGCAAAGTCTCCATCTGTTATTTTCTTGTTCTTCTAAAGATTTTTTTGCCGATATAATTGCAGCCTTGTCCAAACATCTGCATCCAGATTTGTAAGAATCCCACCAAATTTTTATTAGAGAAAGTACAAATGAAGTAGAGAGAGAGAGAGAGAGAGAGAGAGAGAGAGAGAGAACCTGAGGCCTTTGGTGTAAGGAACATGATAATCAAGTTGAGTATTCTCATATAGCTGATTGGAATTGGACGGGGAACGATGAAACAATTTAGAAGTTGAAGCAACGAAGACCCTAACAAGAGTAGTGATCGGGCTTCCACTTGGGGCACTATGTGTATAGGAGCAAGAACCGCTCAAGAACAAAAGTGTAGCGGTCAATGAACAAATTGCAGGGATTCCAAAGCGAAGGGACCATGGTTTTACGTATGGAAGCGCTATACCACCAACAACAGCAACTAAGACCACACCACATATCCCTAAGGCTTTATCACCCATTCCTTCATCAGCATCTCCTTCTTCAAATTGAGCCGCTAAGAATCGTGGCAGAGATACTATGTGGCCTGACATTCCCACTGCTATCAATGCCAAACCCGTATAGAAGAATACTTTTTGCTTGTCTGTAATGCAATCAGGGCTGTAATCACTACACTTGCCCATGACTGGTGGAGTTGACATCGTTAAGATGCCTAACCCCTGCGATTGACATAAAAGCATTTGAGATTCAGCAAGCAAAAGAGTGGGTCAGATTCATTCTTTTATATTAGCCAAACTTACCACACAGTATGCCAGACTGGAGAGCAGCAACAACGAAAAATCACCCATGAAAGTGTCAGCAATGAAGGCCATGGCTATAGGCATAATCATTGTCGCGCCCCAAAAGATATTTAGAATTGTAGCAGCGGGAGTGAGATCTAATTTCCAAACGTCGGTTAAATATGTCATCATCACCCATAAGGCATATACCGCCAGTACATCGGCCCATGTTAGGGCTGCCAATCCAAGAAAACAGACTATTAGTCGGTAGGCACATGAAGTACAAGTTATAAGGCAACAAGAAATGAAGAAGATAGATAAAGCACAGGTGCAACAACATATTAGTGTTGGTGCTTATACGCACTCTTCTCGAAAAAAGTAGCTTATATGAATGATGAGTTAAATTACCCATAATTCTGACGAAGGATGCCATAACAGACCACCCCGGCTTTCCTTTCTCTGTGCAAGCAAGTCTCTGGAGAAAAGATTTATGATATTCTAACAGGTTGAACTACGAGCACATGACACTAGAAACAACAAAGAATAAGGAAAGGGAAATCTGTAAACGTTCTGGAGAAGAAAAGATAATCTCATCACTTCTCAGAAACAGCATAAAGTTGGTCCGACAATTTTCAAGAGAAATGGCTCATCTTTATAGGAATGCAAAAACAGGATTTGAAAGAAGAAGAAACCGCGTTCAGAGTCACACGCGATGATTCCTAGTCCCCGAGGAACACTCGTTGAAATTCAGGTGAAGTTGACTTTTTAAATTTTCTGCTTCTTCTCTACTACATTGTTTTAGGCAACTTGCAGAGCTCTCAATAAAAAATACAACTTTGGAATCGAACGTAGACTTTTGTTGCTTGAGAACATAGTAATAATGAAAGTCCATAAAAGCCATCTAATTCCCCTAATTTCTTATTCTTCTACTACTAAATGAGTTTTAGTACTCATTCATACTGAAGTCCACCAAATCTTTTTGAGTTATTTTTTATACTATCTATAAGGCCTCGGACAAATACATATCTTCTTTCCAATGAGCATAATTTTTAATGTTATAATTAAAACAGTAGACAAACATGATATTTTAGAGCTATTGTCACGACCAAGAGATAGGCTAAAACGGAATCGCTGGGTAAAACAGTTTGACCCACTAATTCAATTCGACTCCCCAAAATCTTAGTTTAAAGTTTGTTGCGGAAGATTTAAAACTGCAAATTTAAATATGTCACAAGTCGATATTAGTGAATATGTAAAATCCATCCAATTAAATCATAATTTATTAAGGAATTTATTTCTTTCCTATTTTAAAATAATAGAAATCTCTTCCCTGTTCCTCAAAAAGAGTTTCCCCTCGAACTTTGTCATAACTAACATAAAATTTAAAGGTGAAAGTATAAAATTTTATTTTCATTTTAGTTCTTTCCTTAAGTGTGAGAAATTAACTTGAACTGTTGGCTGATTAATCCCTTTTTAGGTAGGTTAGCAACTGAATCATTAGAAAAAAAAAAAATTCTATTTTGGTCAACGAGAGAGAGCGAGAGACAACCGTGGAGAGGGAATTTTTCAAAGAACAAGCCACCTATGGAACTGCAATGAATCATTGATTCAAACATGTTAAATATTAGTTCAACGTTTTGGTTCGGTTTGGTTCAAAAAAAATTTTCAATTAAATTTGTAATTACATTTGCGATTATTTTATCCTTGTTCAAATTTGTATTAATCTAGTTCAAATAGATTAGTTAGAGGGTTGAAAGGGAGATAAGAAATACAAGAGAGAGAATCACATATGGAGTGGCGTAAGCAGAGTTGGAGAGAAAATGGTTAAAGGAATTTTTTGAAAAACTTTACTTTTCTTGTGATCTCAGGGTGATGTTGCGGGCGATGCTATAGTATTACAGAAATACTTATTTTATGGATTCTTTAATAAAATTTACTGTTGGAGTTTTATGTCGTGGACGTTGGTCGATTTGGTCTGAACCACGTAAATACTTGTGTCTCTATTTCTTCTTTACTTTTCTAATTAATTCTTGATTGATTTTCACGGTGTGATTGATTTTATCACTACGATTGTTGCGGTGAGCATTTATTGTTTTCTTTCTGCTTTCATGGCGAAATTCGAGGTTGACAAATTCACAAGCAAGAATAATCTAGTCTATGGCGAGTCAAGATGAAGGCTTTCTTGGTTCATCAAGGGTTGTCTATTGTTGTTGATCTCGAGACATTCAAGAAGCTTCAATAGTATGACAATCATATGGCTTCTGAGATGGAGTTCAAAGCGCATAGTGTTATTTTGTTGAGATTTGAGGACAAGGTACTAAGAGAAGTCACTGAAGAAGGTTTGACGATTTTAGTATGGTTAAAGCTTGAAGCTTTACTCATGAAAATGTGTTTTTACTTGAAAAAGAAGTTGTACACAATCACGATGGAGAAATCCAAGGAGATACAGAAACATGTTGATGATTTGAACAAAATAATTTTCAACTTAAATAGCATTGTCGTAAAGATAAAAGAACAAGATCAATCTATTATCCTATTGAGTTCAATACCGAAGTAGTATGAGCATTTCGTCAATACTATGCTCTACGAGAAGCAAACCCTGACTATGGAAGAGGCAAAGGTTGTGCTTAATTCGAAGCAGCTCTAGCAGAAAACTGGACTTAGGGAAGCTTCAAATGGTTAGGGGTTTTCAGTTCGGGGAAGATCTCAAACTCGTGATAAGAGGAAATCAAAGAATAAAGCACGATCAAAATCCAGACAAGGCAAGAAGTACTTCTTTTACAACAAAGAAAGACACTTCAGGTAGGATTGTCATGAACTCAAGCGAAGGATGACTGAACTCAAGCGAAGGATGACCTAGAAAAATACAGAGATTGGTGATGCCTTGGTGGTCTCAGATAGTTTTGACTCTCCAGACGTTCTGATTACGTCAGCGAAGGATTCTAGTGATCATGGGTCCTTGATTTGTGGTGTTCTTTTCATATGACTCAGAGGAAGGAGTGACTTTAAGATTTCCAGTGTGATGACCCGAATGTGTACGTATGAGCACGATTGCGGGGCAAACCTCGGGACCTAAGCCGAGTGTAGGCAAATCCCAGACTCGAGTATAGGTAAATCCCGAGTCGTAAAAAGGGGGTCGTCACAATCCCACATCGCTTAAGGAGGTATATGGAAATGAAACATATGTAAGGAAATCCTCCCAAGATAGTAAGACGCGTTTTAGAGCACAATTGACAACAGATCCCATAAGAACTCCGAAATTAAAAGTGCTCCGGTGAGAGAAGTAGCATGTTGAGTGACCTTCTGGAAAGTCCTTGCCAAACAAATCCATGAGGGGAGGATATTGGGTTACGGCCTAATCCCTAGAGCGGACAATATCTTACTGGGAAAAGAGGTCATTACAAATGGTATTAGAGCCTGTACCCAACCAGAAATGTGGCCAACGAGAACGTTGGGCCCCCGAGGGGGTGATTGTAATGACCCGAATCTGTATGTATAAGCACGACTGCGGGGCAAACCTCGGGTTGTAGAAAAAATCTCGGGACCTAAGCCGAGTGTAGACAAATTCTGGACTCGAGTATAGAAAAATCTCGGGTCATAAAAAGGGGGTTGTCACAATTCCACATCGCTTGCTTAGGTATATGAAAATGAAATATATGTAAGGAAACCCTCCCAAGATAGTAAGACGCGTTTTGGAGCACAATTGGCAATGGATCCCATAAGAACTCCAAAGTTAAAAGTACTCTAGTTAGAGCAGTACCATGTTGGGTGACCCGACTAGGAAGTCCTCGCCAAACAAATCCGTGAGGGAAGGATATTGGGTTACGGCCCAATCTCCAGAGCGGACAATATATTACTGGAAAAATGAGTCATTATATCCAGCCATGTAAAGGTGGAGAAGTGCTACTCAGTAACAATAAATCGTGCACCATACAAGGAACTAATTTGGTGTAGATTATGTCGTTAGATAGATGCATTCAGCAACTTCAGCACATGAGGTATGTTCTTTAGCTTAGATGTACCTTCTATCAATCAACATGTTAAATTCTTGTTGCATGTGAAAGTTTAAAAACAGTGCGTGAAAATCATTTAAGAGTCAATGGTTTTGACGAGGGAGGTTTAGGGAAACAACTTATATTATCTGAAAATTGCAAGGAGAAGATTGTTAATTATTAGTTTAACGTTTTAATTCAGTTTGGTTTAAAAAATTTTATAATTAGATTTGCAATTAAATTTATAGTTATTTTATCCTTATTCAAATTTATATTAATTTATTTAAAATAAATTAGTCAGAGGTTAACAGGGGAACAAGAAATACAAGAGAGAGATTAAGAAATGAAGAAGATAGATAAAGCACAGGTGCAACAACATATTAGTGTTGTTGCTTATACGCACTCTTCTCGAAAAAAGTAGTTTATATGAATGATGAGTTAAATTACCCATAATTCTGACGAAGGATGCCATAACAGACCACCCCGGCTTTCCTTTCTCTGTGTAAGGCTACTATTCTGATAGTCCTATGCAAGCAAGTCTGTGGAGAAAAGATTTAAGAAGTTCTAACAGGATGACCTACGACCAGAGAAAAATAAAAACAAAAAAGCGTAAGAAATGGGAAATCTGTAAACGTTCTGGAAATCTATAAGTTGGCTCATCTTCGTAGGAATTTAAAAAACAGGATTAAATAGAAGAAGCAACCGCGTTCACACTCGATGATTCCAAGTCCAGGAGGAACACTCGTTAAAATTGAGGTGAAGTTTATGTTTAAAATTCTCCGCTTCTTATCTACTACATTGTTTACAACAACTTCCAGAGCTCTCAATCAAAAAATACAACTGTGGAATCAAACGCAGTTGTTGCTTTGGAATATAATAAGAATGAAAGTACATAAAAGCCAGCTAATTCCCCTAATTTCCTATTCTTCTACTACTAAATGAGTTTTTTTACTCATTCATACTGAAGTCCACCGATCTTTTCGAGTCATTTTTTAAACTATCTATAAGGCCTCGGACAAAGGCGATGTCTTCTTTCCAATGAGCATATTTTTTAATGTTATAATTAAAAGAGCAAACAAACGTGATATTTTAGAGCTATTATCACTATCCAGCGACAGAATGAGATGACAACGTTAGGTAAAGTAGTCTGATCCACTAATTGAATCTCACTGTCCAACCAAATCTTAGTTTACAATTTGGTGGGAAAGATTTAAAACTATAAATTTAAATGTCATAGATCTACCTCAGTGATTATGTAAAATCCAGCAAATTAAATGGATAAAGGAATTTTTTTCTTTCCTATTTTAAATATCGCTTTCCCTCAAAAAGAGTTTTCTCTTAGACCTTGTCATAACTGGCATAAAATTTAAAAGATGAAGCTCTGAAATTTTATTTTATTTTTAATTCTTTCTTTAAGTGTGAGAAATTAACTTGAATTGATGGCTGAATAATCCCTTTTTAGGTAGGCCAGCAATTTAATCAGTAATCTAAATTTCTCTTTTGGTCAACGAGAGAGAGCGAGAAAAGATCGTGGAGAGGGGAGTTTGTCAAAGAACGACCCACCTATCAAACTGCAATGAATCATTGATTCAGAAGAAAAATATTTGTACTTTCTCTATAGAATATTTGTAAGTGAATGAATTTATCCTCCGTGTCGTATTCCTCCGTATAAATTCAGATTTCTTTTAGCTGAATTTTCTATTCGGATTCAAATATTGGGTGAAACTAAAGAAATTAAAGTTTTGCCTTATTTCTGTCTAATCATAGTAGAATTCTCGAAAATTCATTGTAATCATCAAGGGTAAGTCAACCTACATAATCCTTTTTTCCTCTATTTTATTCAAAATTCAAAATTTGAACTTAAACTTGGAGTTAGATTAGAGATTCCTTGTATCATCTTTGAAACAAAGTTTTCACACATAAATTCGAAAGGAAAATTAACGGAATCACGAGTTTTGGCTGAGTAAATTTTTCATTCAAAATTCTTATTGTTTATGTTAACAAATTTGTACTCCTATCCTTTTGATTTCGGTTTAATTTTAGAATTTTTTTGTAACATAGTTGTATCATCTAAATTTATCCACTCGACCTGAATCACTAGATTGAACCGACCCCACTGGATCTGGAAAAATCGACCCAGTTCACACCAAATCAGATCAACCATCCTAGATTAGACTTGACCTAACTGACTTGGACCAGACTAGACTAACCTGATCCAGACCAGATTGACCCAACCTGAATTGGACCACACCATACCTGACTGGAATGAATCGGATTTGAAAATATTTTTATAAGTTTCTTAAAGTCTTACATACTTACTAATGTAGGTTTATGATAGATTTTGAGGGTTAACATTTATTTGGAATTTTTGAGTTTTGACCTCAACGGTTTAGCGATATTTATCGATTGAGGTAGAGATTTATTTATTATGTTCATTTATGCATATCATTATTATAAAATTATTTTGAAAATTATCTCATATTCATTTATGACATTTCCTACTTTTGACATGTCAATTTTACTTTTATATATGTATGTTTTCATGATCATGTTTATTTTGAACATACATGTTTATTTTTCTTGATGATGATCATACCAGTCATGTGTGTTGGGTTTGATCGACTCAAATGAGAGTCATTGTTGGTTTCTCATGTGCTAAAATGGAGAATGTGTTTGTTGTTCAAATAGCATAATGAGACTGTAGCACCCGACTTTATTTAAATCAAATGACTGATCAATCAATTAAGTGCATTTCGTGGTTGAGTTTGAGTGAAAGATTATTAGGTTAATGAGTGAGTAAGTAAGGGTAATATGGTAATTAGAATTTATTAGTGGATAACCTATTTAATGAAGAATTTATGGAAGTAGCCGCCACTATTCACTCTCACTCTCACTCTCGGATTTTAGCTCAAGTCACCAGAGCTCTCCCAGCGATTTCTCTCCGATCCCATTCGCGGATCTAGGTGAGTTTCTACCTCGATTTCTACTGATTTAGTATCTGAAGACAATAGCGTGGAGGATTGTAGTTGTGTATTTCGTATTTTATTCTGAATGTGAGTGGTTTCGAGTTTAGCATAGAACCATGAATGCCGAGCGATTAGAACTCCCAACTATCCCTTAGGTTTCTTTGAATGCTGTAGAATGAGGTGTGGAAAGGACTGGCTTAATGTTCTGTTTATGTTCTAGGTGAGAAAGGTCTCGAAGAAGCTCCTAGCCGAGCACCCGCCAAGAATCCAGGTAAGTAAAGTTTGTTTGTGCCTTCGGGCCTACATCACAAAACAATAGGTGTTATGCATGTTTGTATGCTTATTTTCAGTTGTCATGCATCATGTTTTTGAAAGACTACGAAAATGTATTTTCATGAAACGGTATGGCATGTGTGAGCAGGATGAACAGAACAACTGTTAAGGGGGATTAATCCGCCCCTTAACTGAGAACAGAGGATTGAGGTTTTGGGAAAAATGATCCACTTCCCAATCCTACAAGGGGATCAGATCAGTTAACTGTTAAGGGAATTAATCCGCCCCTTAATTGAGATCAGAGGATGTATGCTTTGGGGGATGACCGATCCACTTTCCCATCGTACAGAGGGATCAACAGAGAACAAATTTGAATGCAACTGAGATGAGAAAGTAGAAATTGCATGTTTAGGGAAAATTATTGTGTCATCGATTTATTTCATCCATTGCTTTACTTGCTTAGCATTAGGCTAATAGATGAGTTTTGTGATGTAGGTGAAGAAGTTACCGAAGGTGTGTTTACAGAACAGTTTGAAGACTAGGCTGGTTGGGGGAGCACGTCCATGCATTGGTTGGGCAATCTGTTGAGGCGGTTTAATCAATGGTTGTATGTGTTAGGTTGAGAATACTGGTTTCAGATTAGCAATTTCTGAGTATTTTAGTGACTATGGTTTGAGTTTGGTTAAAATGATTTTCTTAAGATTTTACTGGAAATGACGAATTGATGGTTTAACTGTGTTTTGCTGATTTGATTAGTGTTTTCATGAAAATTTGGTTGTCTGAAGGTTTTCAGCCGATTTTACGAGTCGTTCCGGTAAGCAGTGATGTTCCTTGTTTAGGGTGATTACTTTGAATCTACCGGTAGATGCTGCCTATCGGCAGATGTAGCGTGTTTTGTCATTCTGTTGGCAGATATAGTCCATCGGCAGATTAGTGTACATTTTAATTCTATCGGAAGGAGTCGTATTGTTGTTATCGGTAGATGTCGCGTGTTTGTCTATCGGAAGATGGAGACGCGTTATTTGTGTTGACCTCATCGGCAGATGAAGTTGTGTTGACTTCATCGGCAGATTGAGTCGTGTCGACGTCATCGGTAGATGCAGTCTACCGAGTGGAGTCCTTGTTTGCACACGTCATCGGTAGAAGCATGTTACTGCTCCTTCTGTTGACTTTATCCATCGGCAGAAGCGTTTGACTTCGGCGACTGGCAGAAGCGTTGACTTCGGCGACTTCTCCAGTATCCCATAGTTTGAAACTTTATTCCCTATTTGTCGATTGCCTTTTACCCTCCAAACGATGATTTATAGTTTTGTTTTAACTCCATTGCTAATAAAATGATTTCCGCTGTAAGATTTAATTATTTTGAGATTTTAGTTTATGTCAAAAGTGAAGTTTTAAAATATACGAATGAGACTTTTTAGTCTTGAGTAACGGACCGGGTTCAGATAACCTGGGGCGTTACAAGTTGGTATCAGAGACTATTTGGTTAAACCGTTCAAAAGATCACTCAACAGTGTCAATCGTTGCATGGAAGTACTCCAACAACTGTAAGTATTTATGTTAGTTTTAGTTAGTAGATATTTATGGGAGTAATTAACCTTTACAGGAATATAGCAAAATGTCTAGACGACCAGGGAGGCCAAGAGTTCAGAGAGAGACACCAACCCCGGGAGGTGCAGGGGATTCGGGTGTGATCAGGCAGCTGACCGATTTGGTGCGTCAGCAATCTGATATGATGCGCCAGCAGTCCGATCAGTTGGGACTGCTACTGAACCGAGAGGTACAAGGGAGTGCCAACTCGGGTTCTAACAATGATCAGGCAGGAGAGAGGTTTAGGAGGTTGCGACCACCCACTTTTGATGGAAAGTCAGCTAATCCAATTGTGGCCGAGGAATGGTTGAAAAAGATAGAAAGCATGCTTAGGTGTGCAAATGTGGGGGAAGGAGAAAAGGTCGTTTTGGCAACCTTCCACTTTGCCGGTGATGCTCAACTTTGGTGGGAAACGATGGAGACCACCCATGATGTTCTTGCGATGACTTGGACGCAATTTAAGGAGATTTTCTATGAGAAGTATTTTAACGGTACTGTACAGACCACAAAGAAGTTGGAGTTCATGAACTTGAAACAGACAGGGACCGTAGTTGAATACAGCAGACAGTTTGAATCCCTATCAAGGTTTGCCGGACACCTCGCACGCAGGGATGAGGATAAGGTGTTCCAATTTGTGCATGGGCTGAAACCTGAGATTTATAGAGGAGTCAAGTTCTCGGGTATAAAGGATTGTCCTACAGTGAAGTGGTGTCCACGGCATTAGAAGTGGAAGAGGCAGAGATGAAGTGTGCCGAGTTTAGTGCAGCCCCACGAAAGTTTGTTCAACCACCACCGCAGAGAGGAGTGAAGAGGCACAATGAAGGTCAGTACAACCAAGGAAAGGTGAATAAGGTGCAAGACACTAGGAAGTTCCCTCAATGCCCGAAGTGTTCAAGATTTCACCCGGGAGAGTGTAGACTTAGCACGGGGAAGTGTTTCAACTGTGAGGAGACCGGACATCTGCTTAAGGATTGCCCAAAGTCCAGAGTCCTTCGCTGTTATAATTGTAGTAAAGTTGGCCACATGAGTAGGGATTGTCCAGCTCCGAAGAATGGCCCTGTGAATATAAAGCCAAGGATATACTCCATGGTGGAGTCCGGTGATGAAGACCAGCCCGCTGTTGTGTCAGGTACTATACTAGTCAATTCAATGCCTGCTTTTACTTTGTTAGACTCTGGTGCAACGCATTCCTTCATAGCATCTGCATTCGCTGCTAAGTTAGATGTTAAGTCCTCACCTACTATGCATGTGTTCGATGTTGCTTTACCTTCTGGTGAACGCATGTGCTCTAGCCGTGTGCTGCTAAATAGTGTAGTGACAGTAGAAGATGAGAACCTGCTTGCTGATCTCATTATTTTAGAAATCATGGGATTCGATGTAATCTTAGGAATGGACTGGTTGTTTAAGCACTATGCTACAATAGATTGTAGAACTGGTTTAGTTAGTTTTCAACCCCCTGGTGGTTTAAGACACACTTTCCAAGCCTCGAAGAAGGATAAGAGGATGTCTCTCTTAGCCGCTTTTAGTGCTAGATCTTCCTTATGTTGTGAGTATTCATGCTTTCTGGCCAGTGTTTTGGACACAAAACTGGTAGGAGGATTGAGTCTCCAAAATGTTCTAGTAGCTCAAGACTTCCCTGAAGTTTTCCTTGATGACCTGCCTGGTTTACCACCAGATAGGGAGATTGAATTCGTAGTAGATGTCTATCCTGGTGCTGAGCCTGTATCTAAGAATCCATACCGATTAGCACCGGCAGAACTCAAGGAATTAAAGAAACAGTTAGAGGAACTGACAGAAAAAGGATTCATACGACCGAGTTATTCACCGTGGGGTGCACCAGTTCTGTTTGTTAAAAAGAAGGATGGATCAATGCGTATGTGCATTGACTATAGAGAGTTGAATAAATTAACCGTCAAGAATAAGTACCCATTGCCTAGGATTGATGATTTGTTTGACCAACTACAGGGTGCACGAGTTTTCTCTAAGATTGATTTAAGATCCGGATACTACCAATTGAAGGTTAAATCGGAGGATATACCAAAGACTGCCTTCCGTACGAGATACGGACATTTTGAGTTTTTGGTTATGTCCTTTGGTTTGACAAATGCACCAGCAGCCTTTATGGATCTTATGAATAGGGTGTTTCACGAGTTTTTAGATAAGTTTGTCATTGTATTCATTGATGATATCCTGATTTACTCACGAAATAAGGATGACCATGTAAGGCATCTAACCTTAGTGCTAGAAACATTAAAACGACATCAGCTTTTTGCCAAGTTTTCCAAGTGTGAATTTTGGCTGGACAGAGTCCACTTTCTAGGCCATGTGATCTCGAGTGATGGAATATCCGTGGATCCAGCGAAGGTTCGAGCAGTAAAGGACTGGCCTCAACCAAAGAATGCTTCTGATATTAGGAGTTTTCTCGGGTTAGCAGGGTATTACAGAAAGTTTATTGAAGGATTCTCGAAAGTTGCAACACCCCTCACTCGTTTAACTAGGAAAAACATAAAGTATGCCTGGACTGAGGAGTGTGAGTCCAGCTTCCAAACCTTAAAACAGAAATTGACCAATGCACCAATACTAACCCTTCCTGTTGATAATGGTAAGTTTAGTATTTATTGTGATGCTTCCAAAATTGGACTTGGCTGTGTTTTGATGCAAGACGGTAAGGTCATAGCCTATGCATCAAGACAGTTGAAAACTCATGAAAGGAATTACCCTACGCACGACTTAGAGTTAGCTGCTGTAGTTTTTGCATTGAAGATTTGGAGGCATTACTTGTTTGGACAGACCTGTGAAATATTTTCAGATCATAAAAGCCTGAAGTATATTTTCACACAAAAGGAATTAAACATGAGGCAACGTCGATGGTTGGAATTTGTCAAGGATTATGACTTTGAAATAAAATACCACCCTGGTAAGGCCAATGTGGTGGCTGATGCATTGAGTAGAGTAACACCATCAGCCTCAGCCTTGATTCTGGACATGCCGGTGGCCTTAGAATCAGAATTCCATAAGTTTAACCTAGAAGCTGTGACCAATATAGCAGCTATGCTTTCTGCCATCTCTTTGAAACCTACCATTCTGGATAAGATAAAAGAAACCCAGAATAATGATGGAGAGTGTAAAAAGTTCAAGTCGGACATGGATACTACTGACAATTTGGACTTCAATTATACTGATGATGGAATACTTAAGTTCAGGAATAGATATTTTGTACCAGCCAATAAGGAGCTTCGGGATGAAATCCTTTCTGAAGCTCATTCTTCTAGGTTCTCCGTTCATCCTGGAAGTACAAAAATGTACAGAGATCTTAAGCAGACCTATTGGTGGCCTGGTTTGAAGAGAAGTGTAGCTGAGCATGTAGGATCATGCTTGATCTGCCAACAAGTTAAGGCTGAACATCAGAGGCCTGCAGGGATGCTGCAGCCATTGCCACTTCCCGAATGGAAATGGGAACAGATAACCATGGATTTTGTTGTGGGATTTCCTAGAACCGTAAAAGGACACGGTGCAATTTGGGTGATAGTGGACCGATTAACCAAAACTGCTCATTTCTTACCTATAAAAATGACTTACTCTATGGATCAACTAGCTGAATTGTATGTGCATGAGATTGTGAGATTACATGGGGTTCCAGCTACTATAGTTTCTGATCGGGACACTAGGTTTACATCAAAATTTTGGAAAAGTTTACATAAAGCCATGGGTACACAACTAAATTTCAACACAGCCTTCCATCCCCAAACCGATGGTCAGTCGGAAAGAACCATTCAAACGTTAGAGGATATGCTCCGGGCATGTGTTTTAGATTTTCAAGGTTCTTGGAGCAAGTATTTACCTCTGGTGGAGTTTTCTTACAATAACAGTTTTCAAGCAACAATAGGAATGGCACCGTATGAGGCCTTGTATGGACGAAAATGTAGATCTCCTTTGTACTGGGACGAAGTTGGTGAAGCACAAATGCTTGGTCCTGACCTTGTGCACCAAACTGTTGAGAAGGTTGCCCTCATCCGTCAGAGGATCTTAACAGCTCAAAGCCGACAGAAAAGCTATGCTGACAGAAGACGCAGAGAATTAGAGTTTGAAGTAGGCGATGAAGTTTTTCTTAAGGTATCACCATTCAAAGGAGTTGTGAGGTTTGGAAGGAGAGGCAAACTGAATCCTAGATTTGTTGGTCCTTTCTCAATTCTGAAAAGGATTGGGAAGGCAGCCTATCAGTTACAGCTACCAGTTTCTATGGGAGGGATACATGATGTGTTCCATGTCTCTATGTTAAAGAAGTGTATGCGGGATCCAACTCAAGTTGTCGAACAGCAGAACATTAAAATTCAACCTACACTTACCTACGAAGAAAAGCCAGTAAAGATTCTAGATTTTGCAGTAAAGGTGTTGCGCAACAAAGAAGTTCCATTGGTGAAAGTCTTATGGCACAATCAGAATACAGAGGAGGCAACTTGGGAACGCCAGCAAGACATGATGGACCAGCATCCAGAACTGTTCAGGTACTGAATTTTGAGGACAAAATTCTTTTAAGGAGGGTAGATTGTAGCACCCGACTTTATTTAAATCAAATGACTGATCAATCAATTAAGTGCATTTCGTGGTTGAGTTTGAGTGAAAGATTATTAGGTTAATGAGTGAGTAAGTAAGGGTAATATGGTAATTAGAATTTATTAGTGGATAACCTATTTAATGAAGAATTTATGGAAGTAGCCGCCACTATTCACTCTCACTCTCACTCTCGGATTTTAGCTCAAGTCACCAGAGCTCTCCCAGCGATTTCTCTCCGATCCCATTCGCGGATCTAGGTGAGTTTTTACCTCGATTTCTACTGATTTAGTATCTGAAGACAATAGCGTGGAGGATTGTAGTTGTGTATTTCGTATTTTATTCTGAATGTGAGTGGTTTCGAGTTTAGCATAGAACCATGAATGCCGAGCGATTAGAACTCCCAACTATCCCTTAGGTTTCTTTGAATGCTGTAGAATGAGGTGTGGAAAGGACTGGCTTAATGTTCTGTTTATGTTCTAGGTGAGAAAGGTCCCGAAGAAGCTCCTAGCCGAGCACCCGCCAAGAATCCAGGTAAGTAAAGTTTGTTTGTGCCTTCGGGCCTACATCACAAAACAATAGGTGTTATGCATGTTTGTATGCTTATTTTCAGTTGTCATGCATCATGTTTTTGAAAGACTACGAAAATGTATTTTCATGAAACGGTATGGCATGTGTGAGCAGGATGAACAGAACAACTGTTAAGGGGGATTAATCCGCCCCTTAACTGAGAACAGAGGATTGAGGTTTTGGGAAAAATGATCCACTTCCCAATCCTACAGGGGGATCAGATCAGTTAACTGTTAAGGGAATTAATCCGCCCCTTAATTGAGATCAGAGGATGTATGCTTTGGGGGATGACCGATCCACTTTCCCATCGTACAGAGGGATCAACAGAGAACAAATTTGAATGCAACTGAGATGAGAAAGTAGAAATTGCATGTTTAGGGAAAATTATTGTGTCATCGATTTATTTCATCCATTGCTTTACTTGCTTAGCATTAGGCTAATAGATGAGTTTTGTGATGTAGGTGAAGAAGTTACCGAAGGTGTGTTTACAGAACAGTTTGAAGACTAGGCTGGTTGGGGAGCACGTCCATGCATTGGTTGGGCAATCTGTTGAGGCGGTTTAATCAATGGTTGTATGTGTTAGGTTGAGAATACTGGTTTCAGATTAGCAATTTCTGAGTATTTTAGTGACTATGGTTTGAGTTTGGTTAAAAATGATTTTCTTAAGATTTTACTGGAAATGACGAATTGATGGTTTAACTGTGTTTTGCTGATTTGATTAGTGTTTTCATGAAAATTTGGTTGTCTGAAGGTTTTCAGCCGATTTTACGAGTCGTTCCGGTAAGCAGTGATGTTCCTTGTTTAGGGTGATTACTTTGAATCTACCGGTAGATGCTGCCTATCGGCAGATGTAGCGTGTTTTGTCATTCTGTTGGCAGATATAGTCCATCGGCAGATTAGTGTACATTTTAATTCTATCGGAAGGAGTCGTATTGTTGTTATCGGTAGATGTCGCGTGTTTGTCTATCGGAAGATGGAGACGCGTTATTTGTGTTGACCTCATCGGCAGATGAAGTTGTGTTGACTTCATCGGCAGATTGAGTCGTGTCGACGTCATCGGTAGATGCAGTCTACCGAGTGGAGTCCTTGTTTGCACACGTCATCGGTAGAAGCATGTTACTGCTCCTTCTGTTGACTTTATCCATCGGCAGAAGCGTTTGACTTCGGCGACTGGCAGAAGCGTTTGACTTCGGCGACTTCTCCAGTATCCCATAGTTTGAAACTTTATTCCCTATTTGTCGATTGCCTTTTTACCCTCCAAACGATGATTTATAGTTTTGTTTTAACTCCATTGCTAATAAAATGATTTCCGCTGTAAGATTTAATTATTTTGAGATTTTAGTTTATGTCAAAAGTGAAGTTTTAAAATATACGAATGAGACTTTTTAGTCTTGAGTAACGGACCGGGTTCAGATAACCTGGGGCGTTACAGAGACAGATGATTATGATGCGTCTCTAGGTTCGGGTTTCTAAACTTAATTAAAGTTTTGTTTTATTTTACAATCACCGAGCATCATCTCCTCTTATATGTCTTGCGACATGGTGTGCTTAGAGTTTGTGCTATAGTAGTGGTCTAATTTAATATTTAGCACCGTATAGTGGATGTTTTCATGTTTGTTCTACTGACGGTTAAGGTAACTTTTTCAGACATGTTTTTACTTAGTTTTTGATACATGGATTTTCACGATGCATTATCACTCATAATTTATAAAGCACTAGATATAATACTTAAATTTATATTAATTTTAGTCAACTCACCCTAATTGACTTCCTCTTTCGTGCATTACTCAGAGAATTTAAGGTAACTTTTCCCCTAAGTCTTATTCGATTTGTTCATATTGAGCACTTGTCATAAATTGTATTTACTCACCTCATTTAATTAGTCCAACTTCAAAAATATATATTTTTAGCTACAAAATCATTCAGTTCATTAGGCTGTCTACTTTAATACTCCAAAATTTCATAAAACACATTCATGTTTACCTATTTAATGACATTTAAATATCTAAACTATTCTTAGAAAATAATTTATATCTTAATCATTCTTGTGCACAATAATTAATTTTACTTCTAATAATTCATATTTTGCTACTTTTATACTATTTCAATACTTGTACAATATATTTACATCATTTTTACATATCCAAATTTTGAACCATCACATTTATGACTTCTTAAAGCTTGGAACAGTATTCTCAAGAATAATCTCTAACTTAGAAAAATTCATGCAATTGAATCAATACAATTTGTAGTACTCTCTCAAAACTCTTATAATAATCCTTTAATTCCATAGTAGGGATAAGACCTAAGCCTGAAATAATTTAAGAAGGATTTTAAAAATAGGCCCAAGAGGGCCTAGCATGGGGATTTGACAATTTACTATTGGGGAGTGTAACGTTCCCGGTGCTACTAGTAAAATATTGGCTACTTTGAGCAGGAGTTCTGTAACGCCCGGGTTTTCAGATTTTAGGATTTTCTAATTTCTTAGGTTATTTTCGTAAATAGTAAATTAAAGTATTTTCTTAAGCGGGATGTTTCCTTAGAGCCCTAGAAATTTACGGGAATTTTTAGAGAAATAAGTGAAATTTTAGAAACCCAAATCGAAAAGAGTAATGCTAGAGTTTCCGTTTTACCCTTTTAGTATGTTAATTCGTAAAAATAGCAAAATAAGTCCGTTTTGGAAACGGTGAGTTTTGTTAGAACTCTAAGATTAAATTGGAATATTTGGAGAAATAAGGAAATTGCAGAGAAACCGAATTGATAGACTAATTAAAGAGTTAAGCATAAAATTGATGGAGGGGCATTTAAGTAATTTGGTAAGTAAATAAAATTATAATTTTATTTATAATTTTTATAAAACAATGGAATGGCTTCACGAGGAAGCCATTCCCCTGCCGAGCTCCCGGCGCCGAGAGAGAAGGGAGACGCGCGATCCTCCGACGTCCAACCTCGACGTTTTCCGGCCAGAAGACGTCGGCGACTCCAGGGCTGCCGTTTCCGGCCATCTCCGCGCGCAACCCGACCGGTATGGCTCGGTTTTCTCCTCCTTTCGGTTTGGTTTAGGGCTGTGCGTGACGAGCTCGATTGAGCTCCGATCGCCGGCCGTTTTTGGTTGCTTTCAGTGTCAAATGGCCGAGCTTAACGCCGGCATTGGTTTTCGAGCAATGGTGTGCTCAATTTGAGCGAAATTAGTGAATCCCGAATTGGGGGATTTCGGGTTTTGTGTGTTGCCTTGAAATTTCGATTAGATTATGTTAATTGGATGTTAGGAGGATAGAATAGTGAGGAATTGAGAGAGTTTTGATGAAAAATCGAAAAAGTGAAATTTTGGGAAAAAGGGGCAGTTCGGGTTTTGCCCTTTTTGACCTAGTTCCGGTTAATTGTTTTGAAATTCGTTTTGGCAGATTAAAATAGGCTATTAGAGGAGTACGTGGCCGCTAGAATCGTTCGATTCCGATATCCGACGCAAAAGTTATGCACGTTTGAGTTTCGGGTCGGTTTTTGTCGAACCCAAATTAGTGGCCCATTTAATTAGGTTTTAGTTGGATTAGGCTAGAAATAGTAATTTGAGATGTTTTCACGAAAATAAGAGTTTAGTTATGCCCGAACGAAATGAGATAGAATTTTTGAAGAAATTGTCTTAGCTCGGGATTTCGTTTAGCTTTGAAATGGATGGTTTAGATTAATACTAATGACGTGCTATGAAATGCCTTAGGTAATCCAAGCTCTTCAAGGACGGTGCTCGGCATAGCCAGGACGCCAGGTAAGTGGATGTTAGGTTTTCGGCCCTTAAGGCCCTACATTGTGACAACGTTAGGATTTTGTGATTTCGATGATGATTTTCTGACTGTGGGTTTGATGAGTCGGGTAGCTTAGAATGTTAGTTGTTTGTGAAGTTCGTTAAGAATAGTATATGTCCATGTACGTAGTGAATTGTTTGATGATATGTTTTGATGATATGTCGTACATAGATTTCTCATGCATCATGTTTTAAAAGAAAAGTACGAAAATATTTTAGCATATGATTTCACGATTTAAACGTAGAAACGACAACGATGTAAAACGAAAATGTATAGTGTCTGAGGGAAGTGGTTCACCCTTCAGATGTAAAGTTGTGGAACGTCCAGAAAATGTATGATATCTGAGGGAAGTGGTTCACCCTTCAGATAAAGATTTATATGTGGAACGTCTAGAGATGGAGAAACTAATCCGCCCTCCATTGGTAGAGGATTACATGTATGTACGATGGAAATGAAATGAATATGTATGATGAAACGAAACGAAATGAATATGTATGATGAAACGAAACGAAATGAATATGAACGATGAAACGAAATGAAATGATTATGTACGATGAAACTGTAGAAACTGCATATGTTAAGTAAAATGTTTTAAATTCATATAGTGCATTCCCTTACTAAGCATTAGGCTTAATGTATATGTTGCATGATGTAGGTGCAGAAGAACAGGTACAGTGAGTTTCGTGAGCATGCTAGGATCATGGACGCAGTTGGAGGAGTACGACCATGGCGGCAACCCGGCAATATTGTTAGGGCGATTCCGACCGTGGTTAGTAGGTGTCTGTGGTTAGTATGTGGACGTGTCTGTTTTGGGTATGTTTACGTGTCGTTTGATATTAAGAAAGAGAATGAAAATGTTACGTATGTGGATCGATTGGTTTTGATAGAAAATGTACGAAAAGTCAAGTTTTGATGTATATGTAGTGGTAGTAGATTGTTTAGAATAATGTATATGTAGTGGTAGTAGATTGTTTAAAATGTGAAGTCTTTATTTTGGAGAATATACTGGAACTGTTTGGGTATTTTGAAATGTTTGGTTATTTTAAAACAGGTAAGGATACGCTCGATTTTTAGAGCGATCTATGCAGTTTGTTTTCTTGAGTTTTTCCGAAATTGTAGGTTATATTAGTGTTTTGTTTTAAATTGATCTTACTTTAATTGTTACTTGTTTTAAAAATGGTTTTAGTCTAGTTTTAAATGTTTTAAAAGTCGAAATGTTTTACGCTCAAAAATAGGTGGGTCAATTGTTTAAGTTAGTTTTCTTTTAAAGTGTTCAGTAAAGATGAAAAATTTTATTCGAAAACACGAGGGCTTAGGTAAAGGTTATGTCAATGTAAAGTCATGTCCTGTGACGGCCCTACGGGGTTGGGGTCGTGACAAGTTCACATAGATTTATTTTTGGTGTTAATCCAAAATACATTATACTAGGTATGAAAGAGAACTCTACTTATAAACAGCTCAATTTTCACTCTCTTGAGTCATGTGAGATTGTGCACTCCTACTTGTATGAGTTAGGTCCTCACAATCAACAGAATATTGAGTCGTCATTGCCTTCACGGGGCGGGCTGCCACAATCTTCCCCGTTAGGAGCTCGACGTACTCGTCAGCCACATTTTCGGTTGGGAATTGGCTTTGATACCATTTGTAACGTCTCTCAGTGCTCCCAGTATAATATTGTCCACCTCTACTTAGAAAAATCTCAATCTCCACTCTTTCAAGCAATGTGAGATTGTGCACCCCCACTGTTATGGGATGGACCCTCATAATCAACAGAATATTATGTCGTCTTTTTCTTCACAGGACGGCTGCTATAGGGAGCGCTGACAATGGCCAACAAATGATGCCCAAAGATCCTTGGTGCAGAGGTGCCAACCACGTGGCAACATACATTTAGAATACTTCCCTTGCCATGAACTAACCCTTCTAATGTCGCAACGGGAGACAAGTTGTGAACTTAGAATGTTTGCTACAAAAGCTCAGTGCAGTGGTGCAATGTTAATCATTGTCGTAGCTTCTGGACGATCCTTCATTATTGATATGAAATAGACTAGGTTCGATGCTTGGGTTCCATTACAAACTATTTTTCTCAAATTTTTAATATCAATTGTGTACAACAAATCCAACAACATTTAAACTCACTTTCAGTTAACATACCCAAAACCTGACCTTTTGATTTGGAGTGTTCTAACTCGAAATCACATTTTTAATACAAAAATCAAATGAAAAGTAAACAAAGGAGGATTAGAAACAATGTAGCCTTGAATACTGTTGATAAGGATCAAAGATCAGAACCTTGAAAAAACAAATCGAAGGTGCAAAATCTTCTCTCTTTCTCTTTCTCAACTAGTTCTCTCAGTTTTTCAATATGGTTTCTATCATTCGTTTACTTGATCAACTAGTTTTTCTCATGCAACATAGAGAGAATAAAATAGATAAAACCCTAATAAACTCGTATCGTGGTTTTTTAATTTTTTTGATGATCAGATTTTTAGTTTTTCAGTGCATTCTCGATATTATAAAAACCAAAATTTGCAGGGTATTTATGAATTTTATCATGGTTTAGATTTGATTTATCAATCTTTAGTGTCTTAATTTGTAATATCCGATTTTACGGGATATTAATATTATAATATATGATGGTATTTTTGTAAATATGTTAAATCAAGTCTGTTTTGCAAACGGAGAGCCTTATTACAATCCTAACGATTAATAAGAATTTTAAGAAATTTACGAGAATTTTCGGAGTGATAACGCTATATTTCGAGTAATTACGTTTCTCGTAATATAAAGGACGTTTTAGTAAAAATAGTAAACGAGGTCCGATTTGCGAACGGACAGTTTTAATAAATCCCGAATGATAAGTTTGACTTATTGGTGAAATAAGAAGATTTGGTGAAACCGAATAGCTAGTTAATTAACGAAACAAAGGACGAAACAAATAAAAAATCAAAGGAAGGGTAAAACGGTAATTTGCCAATTCAATATTATAAAAATAACAAATCTCTTCTTCCTTCACCATTTTCACGCCAGAGAGCTTCTTCTCCTGCGATTTCCTCTCTGCCAGTCGACGATCTCCTCCGTTCCGACCTCCGTTTCTCCTCCGATCGACTCGTTTCCTCTGTGTTTTCTCCTCCTCTCGCAACCTTAGGTAAGAATCTATGATTTCGGAACGTTATTTTTCAGTTTTCACGGAGTTAGGACGTTAGGGTTTAGTTAGAGTTTATGTTAAAAATGCGATTTAGGGTTCGAAATTGATAGGTTTATCGTGTTTGAGGATATAAAGGACGTATTGAACGTTATTGGACGAAGTTAGATTGATTTGTGAGGAATGTTAAAATTTGAGAATTTGGGGAAAACTCGTAAATGGATGTTTCGGGGTATCGAGCTTGAATTAGTTGTTGAAACGCCTCGGTTAGTTGAGTTATAGCCCTAGGAGAAATTCCTTAGTTAAGAATTTTGCTAGTTCGAGCATTTAATTGTTTAATCTCGTTTTAACGACAATTTGGTGAAATTGTTTAGGTAAACAACGCTCGTGGACGGAGCTTGAGCTACAACGGACACGAGGTAAGTTCTCGTGATCTTCTCTGGCCGATTGGCCTACACCGTACGTCGAGGTCGTCTCGAGGAATTTTGGTGACGCTTTTAGTTTAAATAGTTTTGGTTGGGTAGATAGATAAGATATGCTTTTAATAGCTTTTATTGTCTTGATGGTACGTATGTTGTTTGTTTAAATTATGCTATTAACTGTTCACGCATCACGGTTTTAAATTATGCATAGAAAATGAATTTCCGCACAATGTTTTAAAGAAAATGGCGATGCGGCCTGGAGAGGGGCTATTGATCTATTGTGTAGGCACGAAGGTGTCTGTCACAATACCGCATCTAATATGTACTCATACAGTTATAGCTCACGCGAGGTGGGGCTCAGGCACGACTGTACGTGTTGTAAGCGTGTACCCCCTTCCTCTAAGTGGAAAGGGTAGTCCGACCGCTGGATGTGCCCTCTCCATTTAGGGGGATGAGATCTCGGTGACAACCAGAGTAAAGATAATGAAAACGTTGAATGGTTTTACGAACTCATATGCACAGCACGCATTGCATTTACGTAGAGCTTACTGAGATTTTTATCTCATAGTGTGTCTGTATGGTGTAGGTGACTTCGACATAAGTGAGGACGAGGTCCCTCCACCTGAGGAGTGATGCAGTTGACAGAGGATGATTGCGGGAGTGTGCTGGCGCAGTCGAGGCGCATTTTGACCCGTGGGACTCATGGTTAGGTGTTTTGAAGATTTTTTGAAATTGTCGGGCTAATGGTTAATTGTATAGTTGAACATATTAGGGTGCTTGGATCTGATAGTTGATAGGTTTATGTTTGAGTTTTTAAATGTTTCCGGAAACCCATTTTATAACTGCTTTTGTGAAGTTTTTATTGGAAATGTTAGCGATTTAAATCAGGAGGAATCGTATAGTTTTTAAACGGATCCACACGGTTCGTTTTTGTGAAAACGTATTTGCCTTATTTATTTCTCGAGTCGGTAAACGTGGGACTAGTAAATGGTGACCTGTATGTAGGGGAGGAAAGAGTTGTTATGTTAAAGATGTTTATGAAATGTAAGGGGGAGGGATGATGAAGAAAATAGCTAAGTGTTTAGGTAGGTATGCAGGGAAAAAGAAAAATAGAGAAAGGAAAAGAGGAGGCGTGCCCTGTGGAAGAAATTCCAGAGGGGGAGCCGATCGATCGCCATCGATCGGCTCCATCGATCGCCGCTCTCTGGATTTTCCAGAGAGCAGGGCGATCGATCGCCTCATATGAGGGGCGAATGATCCCCCATCCTATTTTAAGTCAGGCGATCGATCGCCTGATATGGGCGATCGATCGCCCATGAAATTTTCAAGGGAAATTTTTCCTTTTGTCCCTCGGCCGATTAATTGTTTTTAATTAAAGTTTTATTTAATTGTTAAATGTTTTATTAATTTGAAATACATTTAGTTTTAAACGGTTTTAAGAATATAGACTTCAACGTTTTTAATTCTGATTCTGATTCCGGTTTAAACAGTTTTTAATAATATGAAAAAATCGAGTACAGTATTAGGATCGCTATATAATTTTTTTAGAATGGAAAATTTATTGTATGATATTTCGTTACTGGATCAAAATATAAGATCTATATTATTTTCAAGTTAAAAAGCAAGTCGTGCTCGCACAGATAGATTTGCACAACATGTTGTTGAGTTTTGAGAAGATGACAACACCTTTGATAGGGGATAAGAAAGATCTTAAGAACAAGAAAGCTCTTACATAAAATCATCTGTATTTTTCAAATCAAATTTTTTGTAAAAGGAGAAAACTGACAATGCAATATGGTTGAAATCAAAGCAACTATGTATAGCTAAAACCCTAGCCAATAAGTTGCATCTCAAACAATGATATTATTCTTATTAGATTATGAAGATACATCTATTAGAGATCATTTAACTGTAAGGAAATGACGTCTGACTTAATGATTATAATGTAAATACGATGAATAAGATTTAAGGTTGATTTATGTGTTTGTTGCCTTCTTACAATACTTTCAAAGATACTATTTTCTATACTTTTGCCGTTCTCTCTTTGGATGAAGTTTATGAAGTGTTTTTCAATGGGAAGATTAATTAACTTGTCAAATTTAAGTCATAAGAAGATGGTGTGATTGTTTGGGAAAGTTGAATAATAATGACAGTGGAAATAGTTTGTGATTACATTACTTAAAATTAACTATAATAATCACAATTAGAATAATTAAATGTGATTAGAAGTGATATTAGACACTTTATATATATTAAAGTTAGAATTGTTCATTGGAACATATGTGAATATAAATCCAATAATAAATATTATAGTGACCGGATAGTTCTGAACATTTATAGTGATAAACAAGACTCATAAAGAAAGAGAATAGCTTTCGAATGGAAGAAATTTGGTATATGCAAAGAAAGTTATGTATGTTTCACATCGATAGAGTTAGTGTTATCTGAAAACTACATGTTTTGGTAAATCACTCTAAATTGTATTTTAGAGTGTGAATTTGGAAAAAGTCATTAAAGTAAAATGTTCCTAACATTTTGAAATATGTGGTAATGTAATAAATTGAACAACAACGAGATGGTGCCACGTGTCACTATTGGATTAGTGATTAATATTTGATTAAGATGTAATTATTGGAGAATTAGAAGGTAATTAAGATTAATTAATCATGATTAATTATGTTAATATTTATGATTAACTTAGAATTAATCTAAATTACTTAGTTTAAGTTAAGCATGATTAAGAGATAATAACATTGTATTTTAGCAATTATGTGAAAAAAAAATGGTAAAATGATAACTTTACATGGACAAAAATAATAAATTCATGCTAAGATCTCTCTAAAAAGGTTGAGAGAGGGTAAATATCAGCCATATTATAAGCCGGGAAGTTGAAGTCAGAGAGAGAAAAAAAAGAGAGAAATTAGAGAGTGAAAGTGAAAATTGACGGAGAAGAAGTAACATTTTACATTCAATCCCTTGAGAGAAGTTGTTCTTCTCATCAAGAAAAATATTTTGAGCTATGAATCAAATGGAAAAGTTGAAAAAATAATGACTTCAAAAGGTATGAATTTCTAACTTATGAGCACTGAATTAAAATCTTATTTAACAATTTAATATTCTATACACATATATACTAAACTATGCATACAAAATAATTTAAATTGTTATTACTAAATTTATACAATTGATATAAATTTATAAAGCATGCAAATCTTAACAGTAAAGATGCTTCGTCCTAATGGCTTATGTGCACATCCATAACCAGCACAGGTTCGCCTCACCTTGAGGCATCATTTTACAGATACGTAATTAATATTAACGAAATCTCAAAATTGCGAAACCCAGCTGGAGATCCGCGGTTCTACTCACATTAGATGCATTTTTGCGGATTTAATTTTTTGTATTAAATTAACTCTAAATTGTTAATATATAATAAATCGTCTACCTAACACGGAAGCATTCTATTCAAGTGGCCCACCCATGACCCACTCATCCCAAAATTCCACATGTCCAAGTACGAGTCATAGAGGAGGTGATTTTGATTTAAATGGCCACATACAAAACGATGCTGTTTTGATGAATTTCTCAACCATTCAAACTACGTGTAGTTTAAACACTGTCTGAAACTACGTGTAGGATGAGTCGTCTTCAACCTCTAGCCAGGTCAGCTCCACCCGCTTACGATCTACACGAAAAATTGAATGAAACCCGACGGTTACTTACTATTTTGGACACCGTTTTCGACGAGTTTTGTTGCAGAATTCTCGAAGTAAAATTTCTGAGTGATTCTTTATGTTTTTATGCTTCAAAAAGAACTTTTCGGAGGATTGAAAAATCAAAATTTTTCAAACTTAAAGCTTTCAAAAACACCAAAACAGAGGAATTATTTTACTCTGACACCAACGGTTAGAAATATTAAACGGTCTAAACATGCTTTAGAGATGAAAATATAAAGCTTTAGACCAAAATGCGAAAAACTGAATTTTTACCTCTACGAAAATCGGGATTGCTTTACCTCCAAGAATAGTGGCTTCTAAACCTTAACGATTACAATAATATGGTGTATATTTCTGAATGAATCGTTTGACTTAGGGAACCTCTCACTCAATTTTTCCTCTAAAACAAACTTTATCCATCGTGAAGTTTTCCTTCACCAGAGTCTACATAGAGAGACTCCTTTGCAAAATGACAATCTTCGGCAAGATTCGTAGATCTTGCTGAAGAGAAGGTTTGTCACGCCCGACAAAGACTATCCGAGACAGAACGAGGAATGATCAACCCAAAAATCGGATCAAACCGTCCATCTCTTAATCTTATTTACTTGTAAAAAAAAAATGCGATTAAATTAAAGTCAGTGCCCCAAAACTTACCGATTAAGTAGGTCCAACAAATGACATCAGATAATGTGATGATATAAATTCAAATGAAATAACAAAGTGAATTAAATAGAATAAAGAATACAAATCTTCAGTAGTATCTAATCTTAAAAATTGAAGATAAGTTCTCAAGAAAAAATTATTAAAGTAGAGAATTCCAACAAAGTGACTGTTCCCGTGACGATAATTAGAATTCTTCTTAATTGGATCCTGAAAAAAAAATTAGTAGTCGTTGGGGTGAGTCGACTAAACTCAATAGAGGTAGACTTTACTTTCAACATTTATAAGATACGATACATAAATTTAATAAAAATCTAATTATGCAAATTTGATAGATATTCAGCGAAAATATAATCTCTTATGGACTCCGAACACACTAGGTCATTGGCCAAAACATCGATACTCGGCGGTCGTAGTCACAATTATCTTGATCATGTTTAGGGTTTCACGCCTAATGACACAGCTCATTCAGTTGTCCTACTACATCTAGTTAAAACACACAGTTTGCATTAATTGATAAAAGTATGCAATTAATAAAGATGTAAATAAAACAATGACATAAAGTTAAATAATTAATTTATGCTAAATAAATGAATTTAAATATTGAATTAAAAATAATGTTTAACCGAAAATAAAATAAATCTCAATCTCGAGCGAACTTACAATAGGTCAAATCTAATAAATCCAATAGTCCAAATCAATGAGTCAACACTTTAATTCAATAAGTTGGTATCTAAGAAAGAGTGAAATCGTTTAATATTGGATTAAAGTTGATACACTTAAATTCTAAATTATGCCCTCAATTTAATCCAATAGTGATCCGATGAAGTTGTAACGCCCCGAGTTATCTGAACCCGGTTCGTCATACATAATACAAAACCGAACTATGACTTTCTGAAAAAATTTTAAAATTTCATTCAACGATCAAGACTTGACCCTTAAAACATTAAAATTTGCAGCGAAAAAACATTTGTATGAACCGCATTTATTAAATAATTAAAATATTGAAGACAGTTGGTTGAAAAAGAAAAGAAAACAGAACACATCGACCAATAGAACAAGCCGCGTCTTCCGGTCACTAGACGAGAAAAATCTTTGATTCACATCTACCGATCGCAAAATGACAAATTTCTTATACTCACATCCACCGATGGACTACATCCACCGATAGACAAAACTCTCGATTTCTACCGATGGACTACATCCACCGACAGATATTACACTCAACATCTACCAATAGACATCATCTTCCGATAGATCGAAAATACACAACATCTGCGATAGACATCATCTACCGACAGATCAAAAATACTCGACATCTGCCGATAGACATCATCTATCGATAGATCAAAAATACTCAACGTCTACCGATAGACATCATCTACCGATAGATAAAAAATACTCAACTAAAACAGCATAGCAACAATTTCACTCTAAACAGAGAAAAACTCCGACTACCAAAAGAACTTGAACATTTTACTAAAAATCGTTCAAAACCACTTAAATCCGTGTATTACTCCAAAATTTGATAAAAATCACTATTAAAAACCAACAGAGAATCATTATCAGAAAAGTCTCCAATTGTATTCAAAAACATCAAAACTACCACTGTCATAAAAAAAAAAACTCTCAACATACTTAAACTGAATCATGGTTCACCCAACCTTCTCATCTACTGCCACCAGTTAAACCGCCCCATCAGTTGCCAGAATCGATGCATGTATGTATCCCTCCAACCTGCCTAGTTCTCAGCAAACTCAGAGAATACACCTGCTGTCACTTCTTCTCCGACATCATAAAACTCATCTATTAGTCTAATGCTAAGTAAGTAAAGCAGTAATGAAATGGAATGCTGAAACATAAATTCCTAAACATGTAGTTTATACTTTCTCATCTCAGTTGCATATGCATTCGTTTCTGATCTGATCCCCCTGTGAAATTGGGAGTTGGATCATTTCTCCCAAAGTCATACATTCTCTCTCTCGATTAAAGGGCGGATTAGTTCCCTTAACAACTGTTCAGATCCCCCTGTGAAATTGAGAGTTGGATCACTTCTCCCAAAGTATAAATCTCTTCATAAGTTAAGGGGCAGATTAGTTCCCTTAATAGTTTATCTGTTACAGTCTGTTCATTCCTTACCATGTCATTTCATGTAAATTCATTTTCGCATACCTTCAAAATATGATGCATGACATACAAACATAATCAAGCATACATAATCCTACTGTTTTGTGATGTAGGCCCGAAGGCACAAGCATACTTCACTTACCTGGTCTCTTGGAAAGTATTGGCGGAAGACTACCTCGGGAGCTTACTCAAACCTAAAGTCATAGACAGAACATACATTAGACTTTCTCTAAACTCCATTCTAAACTGCTAGAATTCTAGAGACACTAGTCTGGAAGCTTAGTTCATTGAGCATTCCCGATTTACCTCAAAACTCGAAACTAACTCTCACTCACAGCATTCACGAACACTCCCCTACAATCTCTCTGTCATCTAATCACTAAAACAGCAAGTAAAATGAAACAAAACTCACCTAGAATGGGGAAGATCAGAGAGGAAAATGTCGGAAGGAAGTCTGCTGAGCTGAGCTGAAAATCAAACGAAGGAAATGGAAATAGGGTGGTGGCTACTGTGCATTAAACGCAGAACCTCTTCTCTTAAATAGGTTATCCGCATTATATCTTAATTTACCATTATGCCCTTGCCTTGTCACTCATTAGCCGAATCACTAATTTCTCCCAACTTTATCTATAAAACACTCACCACTAGTTAACAAAGTAAGTTGGCTCAATGAAACCGGGTGCTACAGAAGTAGTTTCCATTTTTCCCAGTATATGTTAATTCAACTACTGGAAATGATGAAATAGAAAGAGTGACTTTAAATGAAAGACATGTGGAATTCATAATAGCAGTTCCATCATCAGTTGGCTCGGGTAAGTGATGAGGAAGTACAAGATATTCTTAACTGCCTATCCTAGGAGATTCCCTTTTATATTCCCTAGTAATTCCTTCTACGGCTTTGCTAGGGAATATGAAATGTATTCTCTCTATTTCAAAATTTCTTTCATTTATAGCATTAGAACAAAGAAACTCAAAGATTCATAAATCCAAGCCAAGATGAAAAATCCAATCTTTAATCCAACTTCCACAAACAAGACAAAGGGAAACAAAATAAAAAGGTTTTGAGTTCTTACTTCAAATCTGAAAATTTTCTAGCCCTTCAATCCTCCAATTAAAGCAGCAAAACTGAATTTTTGTTATTCTAACGGAACACTAGGAGAGTCTCATCCACCAATTCTACAAAAAGAAAAAATTTTCATCTCCGATTCAATTTCCTAAGTGGCTTCTTTTTCACTGTGATTCTTCCACTAAATCCAAACCAAAATTATTCATGGTGACGTAAAATCCTAATCTCACACCCTAATAGTGTCTGAGGTTATTCTTCATAAGAAGTATTCTACTTAACAGATATCTCGGTTCAGGTGATTACCTGAGAGATGTCTAAATCACACCTTATAAACATCTCAAAGTGAAATTCCAACATTTTTTTTTTCATAAAGGTCAATTGAATTCATATACTAAAACAAATTTTGCACCGAGTATTTAACAATTCCAACAAAAAGGCATAAATGATTCACAAACTATAACTAAGACCCAAATCTCATGTCCTTAACATATCCTTAAGAGTGAAGTGTCCATTGGACTATCCATTTATCGTAAGGTGATAAGTCAAATTCAAGCTATTTCATTGCCCAAAATTCTCAGTCTGGGTTCAAAAACTTAGACATAAACTTTGAGTTTCTATAAAATATAAGACTAAGTGAAACACGAATAAAATGATGTCCTCCACAAAAGCTTTCTCAGTTTAAACAGAGAAATTTTCCACACTCAGATGAAATGTCGGTTAGCAAAGAATTCATAAAAATTTCAACATTCAAATGCCCGTGCACAATCCTCATCAAAGGTAACAAAATCCATCGTAATGTCTCCTAATGTCCATTCCAAAATATGCAATCTTGAATAATCTAGCACGTTTCTAACGTTTAGCTTTAGACTATAGATAAGTCAGAGTCCAACCACATATCATACTACTACATTCAGTATCATGACAATCCATCCCAAATTGACTACATTAACAATGTCATTTGACCTTATAATTTTGTCCTTGAAAAATATAAACGCACCAACTCAACTTTCCCATATTATATTACTCAACTGACCAAACATTTCGTTAAATTCATTATTAAGTCATTCCTTGATATGTCACAGAAGAGTAGAAGTTGTATTAAATTACATACAGAAGTCACCCGATCAATGACTCAACCTCTCACTTCTAGGCTTTTTTTTTGTTTAAAAGACGCTTTCAATCTTTTAACACTGAGTATAAAATAAAGTCTTTAGGGTGTCAACCAAAACACTTTCATATCATTAACTTACCAATATGATTTTTCAAGGCAAAATTACAACCAAATTTGTATAATCAAACTTTCCTCTTGATCCAAGATTCTAATCACGTTGAGTAAAGTAATATTCATACTTAAATGACATATAGATCAACTTAATTTCACACCTTACGAAAAATTTGTAATACAGCGACAAAAGATTATTACAATCAACAGTAACCCATAAGTGGGTAAGTTCACTTTAAATACCTCAATCTTCACAATACTTATACATTAACTATACAGGGCTGCATCATCACACGTCCAAATGTACAACTCGTGCATCTATGTAAATGGCTTTTATCAATCACTATCGATCATTATCAGCAACCCACCTTCATCTCTCAAAATTTTCACGGTAAGGATTTGTTTAGGGTTTTGATTTTGAAAATTTTGAATATATGTGGGTTGTTGTTGAACCTTCAGATAGATAATTGATAGTATGCATGTTGGATCTGTGACGACCCCAACCCGATCAGGGCCGCCACGGACTTGCCGTGACATAATCATTACCTAAGCCCTCGTATTTTTCGCATAAACTTTTTCATTTTTACTTTAAACATAACCCAAAACCCTTAAACAAACTAACCCTAACGTAACCTTAACTTTAAACTCTCGTAACCACGTAAATTTTTCTTTTTATATCACTCATAACGTCTCGACTTCTAAACCATTAAATTGAAGTCTCGGATTGTTGAAATCCCTTAAAATCACTCATTCCTCGATCATCAAAACATGACACTAATATAACCTATACTCAAGAAAACAAACTGCCTTTGGATAAAATTTAAAACAATTGGATTGAAGTTTAAAACAGATAAAACAATATTCAAAAACCATTAAAAATAACTAAAAATACATCGGTCATAGGCTATCGAAACAGGGGAGGGACAGAAGGGGCAATTAAGCCCGAAAATGCACAGGCGACCGAGAATTCATTTCGTTTCATCATACATATTCATTTCATTTCGTTTCATCATACATATTCATTTCATTTCGTTTCATCATACATATTCATTTCATTTCGTTTCATCATACATATTCATTTCATTTCGTTTCATCATACATATTCATTTCATTTCGTTTCATCATACATATTCATTTCATTTCGTTTCATCATACATATTCATTTCATTTCGTTTCATCATACATATTCATTTCATTTCGTTTCATCATACATATTCATTTCATTTCGTTTCATCATACATATTCATTTCATTTCGTTTCATCATACATATTCATTTCATTTCGTTTCATCATACATATTCATTTCATTTCGTTTCATCATACATATTCATTTCATTTCGTTTCATCATACATATTCATTTCATTTCGTTTCATCATACATATTCATTTCATTTCGTTTCATCATACATATTCATTTCATTTCGTTTCATCATACATATTCATTTCATTTCGTTTCATCATACATATTCATTTCATTTCGTTTCATCATACATATTCATTTCATTTCGTTTCATCATACATATTCATTTCATTTCGTTTCATCATACATATTCATTTCATTTCGTTTCATCATACATATTCATTTCATTTCGTTTCATCATACATATTCATTTCATTTCGTTTCATCATACATATTCATTTCATTTCGTTTCATCATACATATTCATTTCATTTCGTTTCATCATACATATTCATTTCATTTCGTTTCATCATACATATTCATTTCATTTCGTTTCATCATACATATTCATTTCATTTCGTTTCATCATACATATTCATTTCATTTCGTTTCATCATACATATTCATTTCATTTCGTTTCATCATACATATTCATTTCATTTCGTTTCATCATACATATTCATTTCATTTCGTTTCATCATACATATTCATTTCATTTCGTTTCATCATACATATTCATTTCATTTCGTTTCATCATACATATTCATTTCATTTCGTTTCATCATACTTCGTTTCGTTCATCGTTCATATCTTTCATTTCGTTTCATCATACATATTCATTTCATTTCGTTTCATCATACATACATGTAATCCTCTACCAATGGAGGGCGGATTAGTTTCTCCATCTCTAGACGTTCCATATATAAATCTTTACCTGAAGGGGTGAACCACTTCCCTCAGATATCATACGTTTCTGGACGTTCCACAATTTACATCTGAGGGGTGAACCACTTCCCTCAGACACTTTACATTTTCGTTTTACATCGTTTTCGTTTCTACGTTTAAATCATGAAATCATATGCTAAAACCTTTTCGTACTTTTTCTAAAACATGATGCATGAGAAATCTATGTACGACATATCATCAAAACACATCATCGAACAATTCGCTACGTACATGGACATATACTATTCTTAACGAACTTCACAAACAACTAACATTCTAAGCTACCCGACTCATTAATCCCCACAATCAGAAAATCATCATCAAAGCAGAAAAACCTAACGTTGACACGATGTAGGGCCTTAAGGGCCGGAAGCCTAACATCCACTTACCTGGCGTCCGTAGCTAGCCGAGCACTGTCCAAAAGTCGTCTCCACCTAAAGCATTTCACAATTAAGGGCATTAAAATCGATCTTAATTAAACGAATTCTAAACTTAAACTAAGCTCCTAGCTAAGGCAATTTCTCCAAAAACTCTCATTTTCTCTATTCGGGCATTTTATCGAACACCTCACGTGCGCACATTCAAACACACTTTTCTCTCTAATCCGACATCCGATCACGACCATTCAAACGCCTATACGTCACCCATAACATCTACTTTAATATGCCATAGCTAAATTTCAAATCACACTCAGCGATCGAGCCTAAAAATCTCAATTTCAATATACATTAAAAACAATATATACTAAACACTAAACCCTAATTCCTAAATCCGTTAACAACCACAATCTCTCACAACTATCGTCAATAGTCGTAAATAGATAGTCAAAGGGAACTAATTTAAACATCCTAACGATTTCCAACCAAAATCGAAGATTTCTAACAAAACCCTAAATCGATAAACCTAACGAATAACAACCAAAATCAACAACTAAACGTGTCTAGAGTTTAGGGCTTACCTAAAGGATCGATTGGAGAAGGAAAACGAAGAAGAAATCGCCGGAAGAGGAGCGTTGATCGGCGTTGAAGGAAACGGCGAAGGAGGAGAAAATGTCGCAAGGGAGAGAGAGAGAGAGAGAGCTTCACGATTTGGAGAAGAAAATGGAAGGAAGAGGGTATTTGTAAATTAAATAAAATTGACTAAACAAATTACAAGTTTGCCCTTAGCTCAATTCTCTGCTTAATTCCTTATTTCGTCTATTGATTTGGTTTCTCCGAAATTTCCTTAAACCTCTAAATATTCCAATTTAATCCTAGGGTTCTAACGAAACTCACCGTTTGCGAAACGGACTTAATTTATTATTTTTGCGAGTTAAAACACTATAGGGCTAAAAATGGAACATAGCGTTATGCTATCCATTTGAATTTCTAAAAATTTACTTATTTCACTAAAAATCCTCACAAATTCTTAGGGCTCTAATGAAACTTCCCATTCGAGAAAATACTTTAATTGGAATTTACTAAGATACCCTTAAGAGCGGAAACCCGTAAATTCCGGGTGTTACAGGATCAAAATTTGAAACTATATTTGAAATATTAGCCAAAATAGGGCAGTTTCGAGTTTTTATTTTCTGCCATTTACTATAACTTGTTTTTGACAAATAGATGATTTCTTGTTAAACTAGACACCAAGGGTGAACCATAGTCTTTGGAGTTAATGGATTTCGTTAAGAATTAAATAAGTTATGCATGTTGGAAGTCAAGCAAAATTTATGATTAAAAACAGAGCATGTTTCGGTTTGGCTATTTTTGGGTTGATTCAATGGTTTTTAATTGATTAATGGATTTTACCATGTTAAACTACACTTTTTAAGGAATCCAAAACCCTTGGAATCATCAAATTTGGTTGAGTATAACATTTGATATGTAATTTTGAAGTTTGGCCTAATGTTAGCCTAAAATCTAAGAATTTTGCAAAGGAATGTTAAGTTTTTTTATTATTGTTGATGTTAAAATATTTGAATTGGTTGCTTAATGTTTAAGGCTACTTGAATTGGAATTTAATGATATGCATGGTTGATTTTGGTTACATGCATGGTTTTGGTGAGTTTGGAATTTGTTTCAAACGAGATTGATGTTAGGGTTGTTATGCTATAGGTTTCACAACTCAAAAGAAAAAAATTGCATAAACATTGCTACAGACTTGAATTAAGTTTTATTGCATGTGTTTGACCCTTATGGCCTACCTCACAAAGGTACTAGGTATTATGTGTTTTATGGGGTATGCTTCATGGGTAGATAAGTTTTAGGAGAAGTTCTATGTTAGGTATATGTTTGTTGAATGGTCATGAAGGATTGTCTATATACTTGCGTTGATGAACTGTCATGTTTTTATGTTATGTTACGTGTGCAACCATATGCATTCATGCATCATATTTTACGAAGGAATACAAAATAATTTATGTGCATGTTTTATGTAAGAAAGACAAGAATATGTAAAGTATGTAAATGGTTAAATGTGGGACATGACTAGTATGACATATGTTATTTGTCATTCTCTGGGACTATGTAAAACCGAGCACACATGATATTTGTCCTTCTCTGGGACTATGTAAAATTGTCCCCACCTAGGACTACAATTATGTTTTGCACCTACTCCCCTATCGAGCCCCTTTAACCTATGTCAAGTGAAAAGTAGAGTGAAGAATGTCCAAGTTTTTATGAAACATGCATACACGAGCATTCATTGCATTATCTATCTCTTGCTGAACTCTAGGCTCATTAGTTAAACTTTGTGATGTAGGTGACGAGGTTACAGGTGAGGACTGCGTGCCTCAAGTTGACGATTAGGTGTAGTTGAAGGAACGAGCTCATGGGGTGCGTTTGTGGCAGTCAGGCAATATTTTGACCCGTGGGTGATGTTTCTAACTTTTGATGTTGTTTTTAAATGATTTTTGGATATGATATATAGTTAGGTTTTACGTTTTGAAACTACTAGAACTGTTTGGTATTTATTTTGTTTAGTTATAAAATATTTTGATGATGGGTTTTCATGTATGTTTTTAAAGACTTCCGCTATGCCTCTTGTTTCATATTTTTTTTAAACAATGGATGGTTTGAAATGTAGGTAAAAAATGTTATGTTTGAAGAATTTCAAATGAAGTTTATAGGTTATGGAAATAGGAAAGGTTTTTAATGTAATGTTATTAGGTGTTAAAAGAAGAAGAAAAGAAGAAGAGGAAGAGGGTGCAACGCCCTCACAGGGGCGATTGAACAGTGCAAGTAAAAAAAAAAAAATTCTTTTCTCAAGTTTGTTTTAGCTATCATTTTCCAAACATGCTTTAAGAATGTTTTTTATTTATTTCAAGAGATGTTAAAAATCAATTCTATGTTTTAATGAAAACAAAAAATTTTACGTGAAGTTAAATGTTAAGTTTTGTGGCAACGTTCGGGTCGTGAATGTTAGCTACTTTGCAATAGTTTTAATTTATCTAATTACTCATGCATCTAAATTCCTATTTACCTATCGATACAATAAGAATATTTCATATTGAATTTGCTATTCGACACAATTCAATTTATGCAATAAAAATCATGAGAAATTGTTCAATGAAAAATACGTAGCTTTCATAAATTAGAATAAAAGCATGTAAAAAGTACTCTCTTGCCTAACCAAGAGAAAAAGTTCTAGCCAAAAATCATGTCAACAAAACCCAAATAATAATATGCATAAAAGAAAAAGATAAAAAAAAGTAGAAGAGAAGAAGAGTGCGGGTTCTCCTCTCTGCCGCAGCCAAGAATCCTTTTTAGCAGCCAAAATATAAAAATCCCCCCTTTTCTAATTGCTTCTTCTTGCTTCGTTTTGAGTGTCATCCTTTTTTTCTCTCTCCAATCTCTTTTATTTTATTGTTTCATCTGTTTTTAACTCATTTTTCTCTTCCAGATCTCTGCTTTTTGTTTTCTTTTCCTTGATTTTAGTATCTTTTCTCTCTCATCATATTCAGAGTGATTTTTCAGCAACGATTCCCCCCCTTTTTTTCTTTATTTGATTTCTTCATTTTTAGTAACAATAATCTCCTTGATTTGCTTTCTCTCTTTTCATAATTCTTCAGCATTTGAATTTGATCTTCTCGCTAATAACTCTGCATTTAAATAAGAAAATATAAAATTTGAACTAGTGATAAAAATCTGCTTGTTTTTCTGAGAATATGCATGATATACATCAAATTCAATAAATGCCTTGATGATGCAGCATCCTGCAGCATTTGTAGTAAATTCCATCATTTTCTTCTCACATTCACTCAAATCATATAAGTTCTATTAATTAAATCCCATATAAAATAACTCTAATTTAAGAGTTATTAAATACCCCCAAACTTGAACAATTACTCATCCTCGAGTCATGCAAAACAAAAATAAATTCCCAAGGTAATATTAACAGAATTTATGTAATTTCTAAAATATTTCGTAACTTGTAAATTATTGAAAAATTTCACTATCACAAGTAAAAACAATCCATATAGATTTATTTCTCAATAAACTAATTTTTCAAAGTGTGTGTGTGCTCAAACTCTTCTTAAATTGCTAAGTTCAACCATCAAAACTAAACATTACAATGAATATAATAGAATACCAATTCTTCAATATTTTTCAAAGGTTGTTCTTTTTGATAATATAAAGCACCACTAAGCAAGGGGGATATAAAATTTTTGTATTGACTTTCTCTATAAGTCATACTACCTTTTTACGCGATTGACAATATTGGTCATGAAGGCCTCCGGTTACTCAGTAGTGTCACTTAAAGATACATACTCATATAAAATAATAGAGGAGTATAGTCAATAATTATGCAACAGAGTTCCTCCCAAAGTTCATCTAAATTATTTCTACCCATCGAGTATTCAAATGGCTCACTCGACATTGAAAGTAGATTAGGAAATTGTATTTTTTTTATAACCCCCAAACATATTATTTTAATATTATGCTTTATGTTTGCTTCCATTTTTTTTAGAAGAAATCTTTTATTGCTAATTTCCTTTATCAAACACTGAATTGTTGTCATCTACCTATAATTGTAAGGTCTAGTAAAGATAATATTCCTAAGCAATTAAAGGGAGTTTGTGTGTTAGGAGAAAAATAAGCTTATGAGAATAAATATAAATTAATTCATAATAATGTGTGGCAGTGACATTATTCAACAACTTACTCAATTAAAAAACACTTGAAAATTTCATTGTTATTCATTGGATATTTGTCGCAGCCAACAATCACTTTTCTACCCATCCTATTTTATCCCTACCCCCAAACTCAAACTCAACAGTGTCCCCACTGTCGAACAAAATAGAGTTCAAAATTTAAACAAAACAAAGTAAAACTAGGGGGTAAGTACTTCCCTTGAGTCTCATTCGTCGTTCCATTAGATGCAGGTTTTGTGTTGTTGTGCCATTTGATTTTGTAGAAACAACAAGCCTTCCATGATTTGTTGTTGAAAGATGATGCTCTCGGCTGATGCTACAGCTCCACTTGCAGCATTAGGGTTATGTGATGGCTTTCTGTTTGGTGCTTCCTCTTCATCAGCTTCTCTTTCCCCTGATTGTTCAGACCTGAGTTTTTTATTTTTTTTATTGCTACAGCAAACATTGCAGCATCAAGCAAAAACTTTAAAAAAAAACTAGAAAAGCAAAAGAAAAGAAAAGGATATTCGAAATTGAGTTGCCTCCCAATAAGCGTTTGATTTTTAAGTCTTCAGCCTGACTTTTTCATGCTTCACGTCTCTATGCTTTGTGGATGATATGCTATGGTCACTTTATGTTTGAGGTGAGAGGACAGGTGTTTAAACTCCAGTGTTGGTGCGTCTTCAATAGATAGCTTAAAAACTTCTGGGTTATCTTTCGTTCGAACTAATGCCTCAAACTGTTTCTTGTGGTTTTTAGAAAATTGCTCTGTTTCTTCCATTTTCATCTTTTCAAATATGTTGAAGTAATCTTCTACATCGTACGAGCACTTTATAGCTTTCAATACATTAAAAGTAATCTGCTGGTCATTCACGTCTCTGCCACAGCCAAGAATCTCCTCCTTTCTCCCAAAAATTTCTTTTTCTACGTGCTTCTGTAGTCTTTGAGGGAATAGTGGTGGTGGCCTCTGAGTTTTCAATTCACTTCGTTGTTGTGGTGGCATTGTTGTAGCATTAGTTTCTACAATGCCAGTTTCTGGATTATCCTTTCCTACTTCCTCCACATCCTCTTGTTCCACCAACTCTTCTTGTTTCTTTAATTTTTCTACTTTCTGTTGCTTTTCTAGAATTTCTAGTTCTCTTCCATTCCTCAATGCTATAGCCTTGCAATGTTCCCTTCCTGGTCTTTGCAGCACTTCTGTATTGCTTGATAATTGCCCTGCAGTTTTTATTCTTAAAGATTGAGTCAGCTGCCCCATTTGTGTTTCAATATTCTTCATTGATGCAGCCAAGTTCTACAAAATCACATCTGTCTTAGCAGCATATTCTCTGGCAAAGCTTTCTGATTGTTATTGATGCATTGGCTGTGAGAAATTTTGCTTGTAATTTTCTGCAGGTTTGTTTGATGCTGGAGCATTCTGTGGTTGCGAATTCCATTGAAAATCTACATGCTGTTTCCAGCCAGGATTGTATGTCTGCGAGTATGGATTGTTGTTCATATTGTATTCAACATAATTTGCAGATTCCAGATTAGTAGGATATGAATTTTCATCGTGGTTTTCTCCATAAAAGATGCAGGAAACTTCTCTGGTTATTGGCATGGATGGTGTGTTCATCAATTTGATAGCATTCTCCAGCGTAGAAATCTTTGCATTTAAGGCCAACATTTCATCTAGATCGTAAACTCTAGGTGCTCGCCTCGAAGGGTTAAATCTTTCTGAAGACCATTGGTAGCTGTTCACTGTCATGCTTTCCAATAAATCATACGCTTCATTGAAGGATTTTGATAAGAGGGTTCAATTTGCTGCAGCATCAATGATATATCTTGTCTGCCCATTTAATCCATTGTAAAATGTCTCCAGTTGAATCCAGTGTGGTATTCCATGGTTGGGGCGAGTAGTTCCTTGAATCTTTCCCAAGCTTCGTATAGTGACTCGCCATCTCGCTGCTTGTAACTTGTGATTTCGTTCCTCATCCTCGCGTTCCTCACTGGCGGATGGTATTTCATGATAAACTTCTTGGCTAAATCTCCCCATATAGTGATAGTATTTGATGGGATGCTGTCCAACCAATCTCGTGCTCGATCTCTTCAATAATACGGGAAAAGCTTGAGCCTTAATGCCTCAGTTGAAACTCCAGGAAAGTGAAACGAGTCGCTCACTTCTCCAAATGCTTTGAGATGACGATGAGGGTTGTCGGTGACCACTCCACTAAATTGCCCAACTGTTTGAAGCATCTGGAACATCACAGGTTTAAGCTTAAATTTGATAGCACGAAGATTTGGTCTCATGATACCAGGGTTCAGATCATCAAGGGTGGGAATGGAAAAATCTTGAATAGGTCGATCGCTGTCATCAATTATTCGATTTAGAATGATTCCTCTTTCTTCCTGGTTATACATATTAGCTTATTCAATGGCTGGTTGCTGTTGTTGTCTTCTTCTCTCTCGAAACGTGCATTTAATCTCTGGGCTAAGTGCAAGAAGATTTTTGTTGTTCCTGTCAAGCATAAAACGTACCTGAAAAAAAATAAACAAAAACAAATATAAAAAATTATAGCAAAATAAAATAATTAAGAAATATCCTCGGCAATGGTGCCAAAAATTTGTTAGTGATTTTATACACCCTAACGCAAGTGCACGTGTCGCTAACGAACTAATAGAGTAAATACAAGTCGATCCCACGAGGATATTTTTAATCAAATTAATCTTGCTATAAAATTCTATAAAATAAAGATGAAAATATTGAAATTAAATAAACAGTAAGAAATGATAAACTATAATTACTCGAAATTAAATAAGACTAAAAATAGAAATGATTTAAAAAAGTAATTATGGGAAAAGCCTTGGTTATGGTTGATTTCCTCATTACATGCATTTACTACTGATTGTACAGCATTAGTCACAGAACAGGAAGAATTCATAATATTCATAGGGTTCCATCGAATTGCCTAGATAAATTCGTTTCAGAATTTTCTTTTCGACTTTGAAAAGATAAAAACTTAATCCAAATTTTCGTGTAAACCTATTCTTAACGCCAAATAAATTAATGTTAGCTACTTTGCAACAGTTTTAATTTATTTAATTACTCATGCATCTAAATTCCTATTTACCTATCGATACAATATGAATATTTGATATTGAATTTGCTATTCGACACAATTCAATTTATGCAATAAAAATCATGAGAAATTGTTCAATGAAAAATACGTAGCATTCATAAATCAGAATAAAAGCATGTAAATAGTACTCTCTTGCCTAACCAAGAGAAAAAGTTCTAGCCAAAAATCATGTCAACAGAATCCAAAAATAATAATATGCATAAAAGAAAAAGATAAAAAAAAAAGTAGAAGAGAAGAAGAGTGCTGGTTCTCCTCTCTGCCGCAGCCAAGAATCCTTTTTAGCAGCCAAAATATAAAAATCTCCCATTTTCTAATTGCTTCTTCTGCTTCGTTCTGCGTGTCGTCCTTCTTTTCTCTCTTCAATCTCTTTTATTTGATTGTTCCACCTGTTTGTATCCATTTTTCTCTTCCAGATCTCTGCTTTTTGTTTCCTTTTCCTTGATTTTAGCCTCATTTCTCTTTCATCATATTCAAAGTGACTTTTCAGCAACGATTTCCTTTTTTTTTCTTTATTTGATTTCTTCATTTTTAGTAACAATAATCTCCTTGATTTGCTTCTCTCTCTACATAATTCTTTAGCATTTGAATTTGATCTTCTCGCTAATAACTCTGCATTTAAATAAGAAAATATAAAATTTGAACTAGTAATAAAAATCTGCTTGTTTTTTCGAGAATATGCATGATATACATAAAATTCAATAAATGCCTTGATGATGCAACATCCTGCAGCATTTGTAGTAAATTCCATTATTTTCTTCTTACATTCACTCCAATCATATAAGTTCTATCAATTAAATACCATATAAAATAACTCTAATTTAAGAGTTATCATATTCCATCTCACAAAAGATGCGGTGTATTGGTGGGACACTGTTAAAACCACGACAAACATTGTAACCCCTGGCTTTACGGGATTTTAAATTGTGCTCGCAATGACAATTTTTTTTTAAATAACCAAAACATGTCCGTTTTGCGAATTAAGAGTTTTAATGGAATCCTTATATTTTATATGAGTTTTGGGAGGATTATGGGAATTTAAGGAATTCAAACCGAGATATAATGCTTAAGTTTCCAGTTTTGACCCTATGGAGATTTAATTCGTAGAAATAGCAAAATAAATCCGTTTGATGAACGGAAAATTTTATTAGAGCCCTAGTAATAAATCAGAATTGTTGGTGAAATAAAAAAAGTTGGAGAAACCGAATCGATAGTCAAATAACGAGATAAATGGAAAATCAAGAGGAAGGGCAAACTTGTCATTTGACAAACCAAATTGATTAAATAAACAAAAACCTCTTTCTTCTCCAACACTTCACGTTTTCTTCTCCCTCTTCTCCTCCAACGGCGATTTCCCTTCTCCCCCTCTGTTTCTCTTGAACGCCGGCCAATGTTCCTCCGATCTTCGAAGTTCCTTCACGTTTTCTTCTCCCATCACGGTTCTAGGTAAGTTTTTAGTGTTTTGGACGATTTATTCTCGACTTTTAGGTTATTTAACGGTTAGGGTTTTGTCGAATTATCGCAAAACTAGTCGAGTTTTGTTAGAAATAGTTAGGTATCATTGTATTTGCGAGTATTGAGCAGTATTTGGTGATAGAATGGATGATTTGGGCATTTTGTTTGGAAACTCAGTTTTGGAGAGCTTAGAAACCTCCATTAATGGAGTTTAAGAAATTGTGAGCGTAAGCTGTTTGATGAAATGCCTGTGTGAAGTTTATTAGAATTTTATGAAATTTCATTTAGTTAAGAGTTTCGTTAGTTTTCAAAATTTCACGGTTTAAGTCCACTTTTAACAAAGAACATTGTGGATTTGCCCTAGGTGGACGAGGCTCACGGACGGCACCCGGATTGCTAAGGACGACAGGTAAATTCTCGTGACTTACTGTGACCGATTGACCTACACCATATGTCAAAAATTGTGTTGAGGAATTTGTTGGAGCTTTGTTTGTTTAATCGCTTTGGTCGGGTAGTTTATAGGTTGAATATAGTGATGTTTTGATGGTCTTTGTGACGTCTTGATGGTATTCTCATTATGTATGTTTATATTATGTATTGAACTGTTCATGCATCATAGTTTTTAAAATGCCATGGAAAACGAATTTACGCATTGATTTCAAAGAAAAAGAATTGCATGCATGTGGCAAGCAAAGTATCATAGTAAACAACGCATGGTGGTTATTCGGGAAGAGGTTCAGACCTGGCGTTCCATGGTCAGCGGGTCTCCCTCCTTTCAGATGGTGTGGGCTATCTACCCGCTTGATGTGCCCTATCCATCTGACTGAGAAAGGCCCCTGTAACCAAGTCTGACACGTATTGAAATGAAATGACATGGACGGCTTTCATTGCATACATGATCATGCATAGACATTTACGTAGAACTTACTGAGATTTTTATCTCATAGGTGTCCTTATGGTGTAGGTGACTACGAGCAAGGTGAGGACAATGTCCCTCCACCCGACGAGCCTACAGCTTGAAGGAGAATGTTAGCGGGAGCGGCTGGCGTAGTCAATGCGTACACGACCCGTGTGAGCTATAGGTTATGTATTTTGAGTTATTTTGGGTTGAAATGGGTGGATGGGTGATAATATATGATGAAATGTATAGAAATTCATATTAGGGTTATTGGTATCTGGATAGGTTATAAATCGTGGTTTTGATGATTTTGATAGCTTCCGCTATGTATGGACAGTTGTTGATGAAATAGATAGGATATTGATGTTTGATGTGTATTTGGATGAATATTGATGATTGTAGATATTTTGATGAAATATAATGGATTTTGGATGAGTTTTGATGTTCTGAAAGTAGGTTTATGGTTTCGAGTGGAAATTGAAGTTTCGTGTCGGGATTTGATGAGATTGAATGTTCGGTTTATGGATGGTGATGGAATTGATACTGAATAGGTAGAGTTAGTTAAGTTTGGAGGTGATTGGAGGTGTTGATTAGGTAAAAAGTGTAAAAATTGCCTTTGCAGGGGTAGACCTGTGCCTGCAGGGGTAGACACCTTGCCAGGCAAGGGGTCGACCCCTCAGGCAAGGTGTCGACCGCTTTCAGTGTAACCAGAAACCAGAGGCAAACAGGTGTCGACCCCTCAGACAAGGTGTCAACCGAACTTACAAAGGAATGAAACCCGAGAGCAAAACTGTTTTTGAAGTGTCGACCACTCAGGCAAGGTGTCGACCGCTGTTGCAAGGTGTCGACCGGTTTCAGTACAAACAAAAACCAGAACCTTTTTAGGGGTCGACCACTATTATGAAGCGTTGACCGAAAGTTCTGGGGGTCGACCAGGGTGCTTTTTATAGTGTTAAACTTGAGATTTTGGTTAATTTTATCTTGTAACGAGTCTTCCACGCACAGTAGTCTTCTACCGAATGAGGTTAATTGTCTCTAAACAAGTGAGATTAAAGGATTGAAACCTTAGATGAGTCATTTTGGGTACGTTCTAAGTTAAAGCCAAAATGTCGATAGATACGGATTGAATGCCCGAGTCCGTTCTCTAACGAATGAACGATTGTAATGAAAGAAAATGATTGAATGAATGATGAATGAAATGAAGAACAAAAAAGTTAAGTGAATAAAAAGAAAAACTTTATGAGAACGGGCGAGGGTAGTATGTATGCACGTGCACGACACAGGTCGTGGCGGCACCGACGTGGGGTCGGGGTCGTCACAAACATCAAGGAAATGCTGTGGGAGCGATTCAATGAACTATTTTACGAAAAGTACTTCAACCGTAATGTCCGTATGAACAAGATGGTTGAATTCGTCTAGTTACGCCAGTACAGATCCGTGGCAGAGTACATAAGGAAGTTCGAGTCGTTATCTCGTTACGCTAGCCATTTGGTGAGCACAGAAGAAAATAAAGTACATCAATTTGTTCAGGGATTGAAACTGGATATTTACAAGGGAATAAAGACAGCGGGAATACATGACGTGTCGTACTCCAAAGATGTGGCCAAAGCGTTGGAGCTAGAAGAAGTCGAAATGAAATTTCAAAGACAACGAGAGCCTCTGAGGAGGTTTTTCAGGGAAGTTCGACCCCAACAACAACAACAACAGCAGAAGCAGCCACAAAAACAAAATATGGGAATTAAAACGCCCAATGATGCAACTGTTGACCAAGAGAAAGGAAAACGGCCCCTAAGGACTTCCCAGATTCCTCAATGCTCCGTATGCAACAGAGAACATTTTAGGGAATGTAGACTTCTTTCTGGCCGTTGTTTCAAATGTAATAAAGAAGACCATCAGATTAGAGACTGCCCTATGCTAGATAAAAGACAACCAGGAGTTACTCCAAGGATCTTCGCTCTGATTGAGGATGATGATGCTGACCAACACTCCATCATTACAGGTACAATTTTGATTAATAATGAGATGCATACACACTTATAGACACCGGGGCCACACATTCATTTATAGCTACTGAGTTCGTAGTCAAGACGAATTTGTTGCCTATGTCGGTCGACAAATTTTATAGTGTCATGCTACCATCTGGAGAGTCTCTGCATTCAGACAAGGTGAAATTGTCTCTGTAGGAGATAATAAGTTATACGCGGATCTGGTCATCATCAACATGAAAGGATATGACGTTATTCTAGGGATTGACTAACTATTCAGACATTATGCTATGATCAACTGTAGGTCTGGAATAGTAGACTTTCGACTCCCGAATGGAAAAAAGGTATTCATATCAAGCAATACCAAAGAAGTACAAGATGCCCATAGTATCCTCTATGAAAGCTCAGCATTTGTTGAGGATGAGATGTATGAGATTCTTAGCCAACGTGGTTTATACATAGAAGTAAAGTGAAATGAGGCTTCAGGATATTCTGGTAGTCCAGAGATTTTCAGAAGTTTTCTTATATGACTTATCAGGATTACCTTCTGATCAGGAAATAGAATTCGTGATCGATGTTTATCTTGGTGCTGCGCTAGTATCCAAGAACCCGTGCCATATGGCATCTGTGGAACTAAAAGAGTTAAAGACTTAGTTAAAGGAATTGGTGGACAAGGGTTTTGTACGCCCTAGTTTTTCTCCTTGTGGTGCATCAGTTCTATTTGTCAAGAAAAATGATGGATCCCTACGAATGTGCATAGACTACAGGGAACTGAATAAGTTGACAATCAAAAATAAATATCCACTGCCAATGATTGATGACTTGTTCGATCAGCTTCAGGGAGCTCAAGTATTTTCTAAGATTGATCTACGCTCAGCTATTATCAACTGAAAGTCAAAGCTGATGATATTCCAAAGACAACTTTCAGGACCCAATACGGACATTATGAATTTCTGGTAATGTCGTTTGGATTGACGAATGCCCCGGCAGCGTTTATGGATCTGATGAACAAGGTATTCCAAGATTATCTTAACAAGTTCGTAATCGTCTTCATCGACGATATCCTGGTCTATTCTTGAAATGAAGAAGATTATAAGGAGCATCTGAAGATAGTATTATCAACTTTGAAGCAGCATCAGTTGTATGCAAAGCTGTTTAAATGTGAGTTCTGCCTCGATAGAATTAATTTTCTGAGTCATGTCATTTCAGAAGAAGAGATTTCTGTAGATTCAGTAAATATTCAAGCAGTAAAAGAGTGGTCACAACCAAGAAATGCCAGTGAAGTGCGTAGTTTTCTAGGGTTAGCAGGTTACTAGAGAAAGTTTATCGAATGATTTTCAATGTTAGCCAAGTCTCTAACCAGTTTGAAGTACTGGTGGTCTGAAGATTGTGAAAAGAGTTTTCAGTCGTTAAAGCAAAAGCTAACTACAGCTTCTTTACTGATACTACCAGTTGATGATGGGAAGTTCAGTGTTTATTGCGATGCCTCAAAAATTAGTTTGGGTGTATTGATGCAAGAAGGAAATGTGATTGCATTTGGTTCTAGGCAGTTGAAGAGTTATGAGCAGAACTACCCTACTCATGATCTCGAACTAGCTGTAGTGGTGTTTGCACTAAAAATATGGCGGCATTACTTGTATGGGCAACAATGTGAGGTGTTTTCAAATCACAAAAGTTTGAAATACATCTTTACTCAAAAGGAATTGAATATGAGTGTTGCGAAATATTACACGCAAGTGCACGTGTCGCAAAAATAGTAAAGTGTGTGCAAGCAAGAGTGTCGGTCCCACGAGGAATAATTATGTTAAGTATTGAATCTCTAATTTTCAGCTTAATTTGAAGAATAATATGGTTGATGATTTTGGATTTTAAACTAAAATAATTCAAATAAATTAAATCAAACAATTTAAATAACAGATTCGAATGTAAAAAGTTAAGATTATGTGGTGAGAAAGTGTCCAGGGTTCCGATTTCACTTAGCTAATTCTATTTAGTAAACCTAATTCAAGCAATTAATTTATATTCCTTCGTGTTGATGGTTATTTCACTATGTTGTTTATTAAACTCTCTCAAGTATTAACAAACTTACTCAATTGATGTGTTATTACCTCTTGGTCTCTAACCCTACAATCAATTGAATACATTTAGAGCAAGAAATTTAATTACCACTCAAACGCCTTAACTATCTCTAGTCTAGGGTCTTTTTTAAGGTAAGATATTCAATGCACGGTTAAATTCTCCGCTCTCGCATTCCGAATTAACCTTAAATTCTTAGTTTTGGTGATCAAGCAAACCTAAGCATTAAGTTCAGAACAGATTACTCAACACAGAAAAGAAATAGAAAACTAAAAACTTGAATTAAGAAAATAAATATTCATAACAAAGTTACGTCGAAATCCTAGAACAGAAAACTTAGTTCATGATAAAATTAAAGAAAACTACAGAGAAAATAAAATAATTCATACTAGAAGAAAAGAGGAGAAACAAAAACTAGGAATTGCTGCCGAGTTCCTTCGTTCCTTGCTACTTGCTTCGATCCGGATTCCGATGTCTTCGTAGGGTTTTTCTCTCCGTTTCGTTCTCTCTTTCTATTGCTCCATCTTCAGACTTTTATCTTTGCTCGAATTAGGGCCGCGGTCCATCAATCAACGGCCGAGATCGATCTGATCAATAAGTATAAAAATTGAATTTTAATATTTCCCGCACCCACGATTGATCGCGGTATGATCCCGATCAATCGTGGTTACGCTGACCTTGAGGAACGAAATTTATGCTGCTCCCGATCGATCGTGGTACAATGCCCGATCGATCGGGCCGTCTCTGGAATTTTTTGTTGCAAACTTTCTCGAATCACTATCGATCGTGGACAATGCCCGATCGATCGGGCCGGCTCTGGAATCTGTGGAAGAAACTTTCTCGAATCACGATCGATCGTGGACAATGCCCGATAGATCGGGCCGGCTCTGGAATTTTTCTTTGTTGATTTTGTGGATCACGATCGATCGTGGTATGATCCCGATCGATTGTGATCGGCTTTTCTTCTTTTCTTCCTTTTTGTCTTTTTACTTCCTATTTCAAACCCAAATCCGCCATTACCTGTTAAAACTCAACTCACCTGCACAATCTCACTAACAACATCAAATAAACTCAAACACTCAAGGAAAAACTAATTGAAACAAGAATGAAAAGCATGAATAAGTGTGTAAAATACACACTTATCAATGAGACAGAGATGGTGGCTGGAATTTATCAATTACAACTTTGAGATTAAGTACCACCTTAGAAAAGCAAATATTGTTGTTGATGCATTGAGCAGGATGTCGACTATGATGTAGCCAGCAGTGTCAGCTATGTCAGTGCCTCTGAAAATGGAGATTCATAAGTTTGGGTTAGAGATAATGTATGAGTTATCTACTTTGCTTTCAGAGATAGCTATACGGCCAACCATCTTGGACAGACTCAAAGAAGCTCATAAGGCAGATTCAAAAGAAAAGAACGATATATTGAAGAATATGGCAGGTGCTTCTTCTGAGTTCACTTATTCGGATGATGGTATTTTAAAGTTTAGGAACAAGTGGTACGTTCTGAGTGATGAAGAGCTACAGAAAGAAATTTTGGCAGAGGCTCATTCGTCTTCTTTCTCAGTGCATTCAGGGAATACCAAGATGTACCGAGATCTGAAGCAACAATTTTGGTGGGCGAATATGAAGAGAGAAGTCACCAAATATGTGGAGTCGTGTTGATGAAAGCAGAACATCAAAGGCCAGGGGGAACTCTTCAGCCTCTACCGTTTCCAGAATGGAAATGGGAGAATATCGCTATGGATTTCGTCATTGGTTTGCTAAAAACAGATAAAGGTCATGATGGCATCTAAGTTATTGTGGATAGATTGACGAAATCGGCCCATTTTCTACCTGTGAAGATGACTTTTTCCATGAATCAATATACAGAACTATATATCCAGGAGATTATCAAGCTGCACGGAATTTTGGTTTCAATTGTTTCAGATTGGGATTCCAGGTTTATCTCGAGATTTTGGAAAAGTTTGCAGAGTTCTATGGTTACAAAGTTGAATTTCAGCACGACGTTTCATCCTTAGATGGATGGTCAATCTGAAAGGACGATTCAGATATTAGAGGATATGTTGAGATCGTGCGTGTTGGAATTTCAGGCCACATGGAGCAGGTTTCTGCCGTTGGTAGAGTTTTCTTACAACAACAGCTACCAATCTATGATTGGTATGACTCCTTATGAAGCTCTCTATGGTAGGAAATGTAGATCACTGCTATACTGGGACGAAGTGGGTGAAGCAAAGCTTATCGTCCCTGAGATTTTACAACAGGTGTCTGAGAAAGTGGCTATTATCAGACAAATAATTGAGACTGCTCAAAGCCGACAGAAGAGTTATGCAAATAAAAGAAGAAGAGATCTAGAGTTTGTTGAAGGTGATGAAGTTTTTCTAAAGATCTCGTCATTCAAAGGAGTTACGCGGTTTGGCAAGAAAGGGAAGCTCAGTCCTCGATTCGTCGAACTGTTTCCTATTTTGAAGAAAATAAGGAATACAGCTTACAGACTACAGTTACCTTCGTCAATGGATGGTGTCCACAACGTCTTTCACGTATCCATGTTGAGAAAATACGTACGTGACCCTAGTCGAATTGAGCCAGTAAATATAGAGATCAACCCTACATTGATATACAAAGAAAGAGCCGTGAGAATCTTAGAATCTACAGTCAAAGTGCTATGCAACAAAGAGGTTCTACTAGTCAAAATTTTATGGCAAAATCACAATCTGGAGGAAGCCGCTTGGGAAAGACATTAGGATATGATGAACAGATATCTTGAACTGTTTGACTAAGCAAATTTTGGGGACAAAATTTTGTTTAAAGAAGGTGGAATGTAACCCCCGAAATTTTAGAAAGGAAAAATAGAAAGTTAATTGAAAGGTGGAAATTGAAACACATTCCTTTGTTTTAAAAGCTTCTTCAAGAAGCTATGTTTTAAAAATTAAAAACCCAACTCTCTCTCTCTCTTCTCACGAAGCTCTCTCTTCTCCAGCAAAATCCCTCCCTTTCTCTCGCGATTTCTTCTTCCCGCGCAACCAATTGTTCCTCTCCTCTCGATTTCTTCTCCTTCCCACGCAAGAAAACTGATTCTCTCTCTCTCTCTCTATCTCTCTCTCTCTCTCTCTCTCTCTCTCTCTCTCTCTCGGTTTCGTCCTTCGTAGCAACCCCCTTTCATCTCTCAAAATTTTCACGGTAAGGATTTGTTTAGGGTTTTGATTTTGAAAATTTTGAATATATGTGGGTTGTTGTTGAACCTTTGGATAGATAATTGATAGTACGCATGTTGGATCAAAATTTGAAACTAGATTTGAAATATTGGCCAAAATAGGACAGTTTTGATTTTTGATTTTTGATTTTCTGCCATTTACTACAAATGGTGATTTCATGTTAAACTAGACACCAAGGGTGAACCATAGCCTTTGGAATTAATGGATTTCATTAAGAATTAAATGAGTTATGGATGTTGGAAGTTAAGCAAAATTTACGATTAAAAATAGATCATGTTTTGGTTTGGCCATTTTTGGATTGAGTCGATGGTTTTTAATTGAATGGATTTTACCATGTTAAGCTACACTTGTTAAGGAATCCACAGCCTTTGGAATCATCAAATTTGGTTGAGTATAACATTTAATATGTAATTTTGAAGTTTGGCCTAATATTAGCCTAAAATTTGAGAATATTGCTAAAGAATGTTGAGTTTTTGATTATTGTTGATGTTAAGATATTTGAATTGGTTGCTTAATGTTTAAGGCTAATTGAATTGGAGTTTAATGATATGCATGGTTGGTTTTGGTTACATGCATGGTTTTGGTGAGTTTGGAATTTGTTTCAAACGAGATTGATATTGATGTTAAGGTTGTTATGTTATAGGTTTCGCAACTCAAAGAAAAAAAAAGTGCATAAACATTGCTACGGGCTTGAGATAAATTTTGTTGCATGTGTTAGGTCCTTATGGCCTACTTCACAAAGGTACTAGGTATTATGTGTTTTATAGGGTATGCTTCATGGGTAAATAAGTTATAGGGGAAGTTCTATATTAGGTATTATGTTTGTTGAATGGTCATGAGGATTGTCTATATACTTGCGTTGATGAACTGTCATGTTTTTATGTTATGTTACGTGTGCATCCCTATTCATTCATGCATCATGTTCTATGAAGGCATACAAAATGATTTATGTGCATGTTTTATGTAAGAAAGACAAGAATATGTAAAATATGTAAATGATTAAATGTGGGACAGGGTTAGTATGACATATGTTATTTGTCCTTCTCTGGAACTATGTAAAACCGGACACACATAGTATTTGTCATTCTCTAGGACTATGTAAAACTATCCTTGCTCAGGACTACAGTTATTGTAACGACCCAGTCCGGCCCCTACCAAAGAGGATCCGCGATCCAGATCTTGCGGCCTACCAAAGGTCCACCAGCCAAGCCCCTACTAGAGAGGATTCGCGAACTGTACTCTGGTGGAGAATTTCATGCCCTCCCCAGCCCTCGAACCCATAACCTCCAAGATTAAGTACATGGGAACACTAGAGCTGATACCACTTGAGATAGTAATTTGTGGATCCTCTCTGGTAGGGGCCGGGCTGGCAGACCTTTATGTAACGACCAATCCAGCCCCTACGAGAGAGTATCTGCAAAATGATCGTGCGGCCTACCAAAGGTCCGCCAGCCCGACCCCTTCCAGAGAGGATCCACTAACTATACTCATGATCTTTTCTCCACGGTTGGGATCCGAGATAGAACGAGGAACGGCCAACCCAAAAATCGGGTCAAACTGTTCAACTCTTAATCTTATTTACTACGCAGCAAAACAATTTATAGATTAAATTAAAGTCAGGGCCCTGAAACTTACGGATCAAATAGGTCCAACAAATGACACCAGATAATGTGATGACATAAGTCCAAATAAAATAACAAGTTGAATTAAATAGAATAAAGTTTACAAATCCTCAGTAGTGTCTAACCTTAAAAATTTAAGATAAGTTCTAAAAAAAATTTATTAAAGTAGAGAATTCTTGCAAAGTGATTGTTCCCGTGCCGATAATTAGAATTCTTCTTAATTGGATTCTGAAAAAAATTAGTAATTGTTTGGGGTGAGTCGATTAAACTCAATAGGGATAGAGTTTATTTTCAGCATTTATAAGATGTGAAGTATAAATTTAATAAAAATCCAATTATGCAATTTTGATAGATATTCAATGAAATAGAGTCTCCCATGGACTCCAAACACACTAGGTCATTGGCTAAAACATCGACACTCGGCGGTCGTAACCACAATTATCCTGATCAGGTTTAGAGTTTTGCGTCAAAGGACACGGCTCATTCAGCTATCCTATTACTTCTAGTTAAATCACACAGTTTGCATCAATTGATAAAAGTATGCAATTGATAAATATCTGGATAAAACAATGACGTAAAATTAAATAATTAATTTATGCTAAATAAATGAATTTAAATATTGAATTAAAAATAATACTTAACCGAAAATAAAATAAACCTCTACCTCGAGTGAACTTACAGTATGTCAAAATCCAATAAATCCAATAGCCTAAGTCAATGAGTCTACACTTTAATTCAATAAGTTTGTACCTAAACAAAAGTGAAATCGTTTAATATTGGATTAAAATTGATACACTTAAATTTTAAATTATTCCCTCAATTTAATCCAATAGGGATTCGTGAAGTAGTTTCTATTTTTCCTAGTATATATTAATTCAACTACTACAACTGATGAAATAGAAAGAGTGACTTCAATTGAAAGACATATGGAATTAATAGTACCAGTTCCATCATTAGTAGGGGTGAGCAAAAATCGGTCCAGTCCGGTTTTAAGGAATATTAGAACCAAAATAATAAAATTTGGTTTTTAATTTTTAAGACCGGGATTGTTTTAATTTTTTTAAGGACCGGACTGGAACCTCCGAAATTCGGTTCCGGTTCCAGTCCGGTTCCGGTTTTCCCATTTTAATTTTTTTTTAAATTTCAAACTAAAATAATGTAGCACCCGGTTTCAATAAATCAAAATAAGTTATTAAACGGTGGTATATAATTTTTATGGTTAAAATTTAGTGAAATGTTGATTAGGTTGTAAATGACTAGGCAGGGGCAAGATGGTAATTGCGAATTTATATTGTGGATAAGGTATTTAAGGAAAGGTTTAGTGAGGTTTAGCCGCCACTGTTTTATTACTCTTACCTCTCAGCTCAAGCAGACTACCTCTGGGCGATTTCCCCTCCGGTTTTCCCCAACCAAGGTGAGTTTTGAATCAACTACTTGCCGTTCTAGTGCTAGGGTAGCTGAAGGATTGCAATGTATGTATCTTCGATAAGCTGCGGGTGAGAGATTTGGGTTTTGGGGTTTAGTGATGTATCGGGAATGCTTAATCAGTAGAGCCCCAAACTGGCTTCCTTAGACTTCAGTAGTTAGATAAAGTTTAGTGGAGATCTAATCCATAATCTGTCAATGGTTTTAGGTGAGCAGATTTTTGGAGTAGCATATAGCCGAGCGATTTCCAGGAGCCAGGTAAGTAAAGTAATGTGTGAGCCTTCGGGCCTACATCACAAAACAGTAGGTTTATGCATGTTTGAGTGTTTCTTTTCTTTATGTCATGCATTAAGTTTTTGAAGAATTACGAAAATGAATTTATGTGCAAGGTTATGATGAGTATGAATTGAATGAAACAGAGTAGCTGTTAAGGGAAGTAATCCGCCCCTTAACTGAGTAGAGGATTTATTACATTGGGAGAACCGATCCCACTCCCAAGGGAATTAAGGGATCTGTATTAGCTGTTAAGGGAAGTAATCCGCCCCTTAACTGAGTAGAGGATTTATTACATTGGGAGAACCGATCCCACTCCCAAGGGAACTTAAGGATCAGACCAGTTTATGAACGATGCACAACTGAGTTGAGAAAATTAGAAACTGCATGATCAGGGTTTATGTTTCAGCATACATTTCATTAATGCTTTACTTGCTTAGCATTAGGCTAATAGATGAGTTTTGTGATGTAGGTGTTGAGGATACAACAGGTGATTTCCCTGAGAGCATAACCGAGTAGATGAGGTTGGTGGAGCACGGCTGTGCAACGGTCAGGCATCTGATGGGGCGGTTTGACTGGTGTCATTGACTAACAAAGATTAATTGACAGTATTTCAAATTTATTATACTGAGCTTTCATGACAGTAGAAATTTTAATGTTTTGGAATTCGCTTTTGAGTTTCTTTTCTGATAACGATATTCTGTTGGGATTTCAAGATAGTACTTATGAGTTTCTAGTGACACAAAGGTTTGGATTGTCTCTGGTTAGTTTTAGCAAGAATGAGTTACTTGAAGTTTTCAAAAGTATTCTTAGTTTTCTCTGAATTTAGTATTCTGTTGGTTTATTACTGGATTTGCAAGTGAAGCGATTAGAGTTGTTGTTTTGCTCTCTATCGACAGATGATATCTGTCGGTAGATGTTGAGTAAATTTTAAATTCTATCGGAAGATGTCTTCAGAAAAGCCATCGGAAGATGTAAATTTTAAAGTCTATCAGTAGATGCTTTAAGGAGTTACGTGAGTAGCACGTGTCGGCAGATGTAGTCCATTCCATCGGAAGAGGGAGAAACCCGTTTGTCGTTTAGCGAATCGGAAGGTGTAGAGTAACCCGTTTTTCGTTTAGCGAATCGGAAGGCGTGGAGTCATATTGTTGTTATCGGAAGATGACGTGTGTTTGTCTATTGAGAGATGAAATTGCGCTGACTTCATCGGCAGATGAAGTTATGTTAACTTCATCGGCAGATGAAGTGGTGTGTGAAGTTACCATGATTTCATCGGCAGATGAAGTTGTGGGTGAAGTTGTGTAGACGTCATCGGCAGAAGCCTTTGGTTTTCTGCTTCTGCTCCTTCCGTTGACTAGTCGTCGGCAGACGAGTTCAACTCGTGACGTCATCGGCAGGAACCTCGTTCCGTTTCCTTCCGTTGACTTTGTCGTCGGCAGATGAATTCGACTTTTGTAATTCCTTGAGTAGTCCATCATTTAAAACCTTATTTTCTCTTGACCGAATACTTTAAACATTTCCATTAATCTTTCCAACAATATTTTCACAGCTAGTTAAATCCCCATTGTAGTTTTAAATAATTTTCCGCTGCAAAGTTTTCAAATGTTTTGAACGTTTAGAAAATGTCAAATTTTGAATGTCGAATGAAGTTTTAAATTTATTCGAAATTTCTTAGTTATGATCAAGTAATGAGTAGCGAACCGGGTTCAGATAACTCGGGGCGTTACAAATAATAAATAATTAAATATCAATCTTTCAAAAAAAAAAAATCGGTCCTTGAACTCTGATTGCTAAAAATTTGACAATTAACTTGTCTTTCGCCCAACCATCTATTTCTCCAACCCTCTATATCAGTTCAATTTATAAATATTATAAATAAATAAAACTTAATATTTGTTGGCTTTTTAGTGGGCAGCGAACATTCAGTATTTAGGGCCCAAATCGACCTTCGGCAACCTGTTGAAATTCATAGCTGATTTGGGGATTTTTCTTGAGAGAGATACAGAGCGAGCGAGAGAGAGAGAGAGAAAAGTGATGCCTCAGAGACACTCGAAGAATAACAACGACCTCGCCTTCTTCACCTACAATGAGAAGAAGAAGCTCGGGTATGGGACGCAGAGGGAGAGGCTCTTCAGATAAGATAAATTAATTTTGGTTTTTATCTACTAGACCTAATCTTTCAGATTAGAAAACGAAAGGCGTTTTATTGTTTTTGTGCGTTTGGTTGGACGTCGGCGACTGCGAACTGCGACTGTGCGAGCAAAGAGTCTCTCTGAGAGAGAGACAGAAATTAGCTGCCGGCTGGGCTGGGCGCTAGGCGACAGCCACGGGCGTAGGGTTCGCACCTGTTCGAGTTCGACTGTCCAGCGAAGAGCGATGATTCTGAAGAGTGAAGACTGAAGTGAAGAGAGGCGAGCGAGCCACGGCCCACAGTTTCACTTAATTCGGTTCGGTTTTTTCGGGTTTGTCTCACTAAACTCGAAAACCGAACCAAAAAATTTGGTTCACCTACATAAAAACCGAATTTTGATTTTTCAAAGGGCAAAACCGCCCAGAACCGGACCAAATTTCCGGTTCCAATCCGGTTCTTTGACCCGGTCCGGTTTTTGCTCACCCCTAATCATTAGTAGGCTCGGGTAAGCGATGAGGAAGCACAAGATATTCTTAATTGCCTATCTTAGGGGTTTCCCTTTTATATTCCCTGGTAATTCTTTCTACGGCTTTGCTAGGGAATATGAAATGCATTCTCTTCTATTTCAAAATTTCTTTCATTGAACAAAGAAACTCAGATATTCATAAATCCAAGTCAAGATGAAAAATCCAATCTTTAATCAAACTTCCACAAACAAGACAGAGGGAAACAAAATAAAAAAGTTTTGGGCTCTTACTTCAAATCTGAAAATTTTCCAGCCCTTCAATCCTCCAATTAAAGCAGCAAAACTGAATTTTTGTTCTTCTAACGGAACACTAGGAGAGTCTCATCCACCAATTCTACAAAAAGAAAAAATCATTCGCTCAAAAACTTAAGTTTTTAACCTAGGAAACAACACAAAAGGAGGAGGATTCCAACTCACCAATTCTCGAGCACTAATGTTGAACTAGAAGTCTCCAAACGTCTCTGAAAATTCACCGAGAGAAAACCTTCTAGAGGGGATGTAGATAAAGGAAAAGTTTTCTTCACTCAAAATCATTTCACAAAGGTTGAAGAGCAAAATACAGGGAATGATTTAAAACCAAAATCATTGGAATCGGAGGCCGAATCGGTCGTCAGTCAATTTTTCCCTCTCGGTTTTTATCTTTCTGTTCTTCGTGCGGCGCCCTCAACAAACAAAGAGATTTATGCCAAAAGAAATTTTAAAACAGGATAAGGACTTTATGAGGGAGGGAGAAAATGTATATGTGGCAAGTTAACGAGGGAAGAGAAAATTACCTTTTTTGTCCCACCACTCTTCTTACGTTTTGTTGTCTAAAAGAAATGGTGTGTTTCACAAGGTTTGTGAAGGCAAGAGGAATGGCCATGAGTTCTTTGTCATCAATAAGGACCGCACGAAATTAAAAAAACTAGACCAACAACCTATATATCTCACCAAAGTAAAGTCATAAGAAAGAAAATTAAACGAAATGAGACAAACTGGCTCACTCTTGCTCCTGCTGCTGAACGCTCATCTAACTATGATATGAAAAATAGATAGTCATTTATAGTGAATTAACTATATTCAAATAAGAATTTCAAAGGTCATTTTAAGTGTTTTAAGAACAGTTTGTGCAAGTACAGAATAAAACAATGACAAAGCCAAGTTTCACGGTCCATCATTAGGGTCATAAGAAAATGGGTCATTATACTGTGATAAACAATCAAATAATATCACTATTATAAAATTAAAAAATCATCAACAAAAAAAAAAGTCACTAACAAACTCCGAACATTAATGTCAAGATGTATAAGAGAAAAAATGATTATCAAGAAGATTGTAATATATAAAAAATAACTTTGATCATATTTAGAATTTTCTCATAAAGTCACGACATTTTAAGTTGTTCCATGACATGATCATGTAATGTTCAAACATAATACTCAAAGGTTAGTTTGTGCACAACAAATAACAACCTAGCTCACGGGACCCATTCAGACTAGGCAGAATTGGCCTGGAGCTATGGGTAAAATCAAACCATGCAATTCACTTCGGTTTGGATTAGTTCTATAGCTTATAAAACTGCAAATGTTTTGGCAATTTGAATAACCATGGAGTACGATTTGATTATCGATTTTTTGTCCAAATAACCATGTGATTGTTATAGTAAATCAAAATTGTGGGTCAATACTTAAAAAAAAATAAAAAATGGGTCTCACAAATGACCCAAACTACAAAATAAAGACAAAGCTCGACCCATTCTATCAGACTCTTTGCACTCTCCAATCTCTCTGGCCCAATCTTTGTCATTAGTTGACTAGTCCGATACCAGCCCAACCCTTATTGATCATGTGTACTACGAGAAAATGAAAAAACTAAATAAAAAAAATGAAGTTCTTCACGAATAGGAGAAGGAGATTGAGAGGTGAGAGCTACTAAGGTAGGGCTCATCAGCTTGACAATCACGACTCGTGGATGGCGAAGTGATAATTCTCCGACCTTTCATCCTTTGACTCTCTCTTTCTTTCGAGTGAAAGCTGATTTTTTTTTTTTTGACTCTCTCTTCCCTCTCTAAGCGTCGCCATTTGCGATTGTTTATTTTTATAGAGAAAAAAAAATCTTAACATCTTAATACAACTAATTAAATCTTAACACCTTTTAGCTCATGGATGAGCTTTTACTTCTTGGCTTCTTATTTTGGCACATGAACTGATTTCAAAGTGAAAGTATAAAGACAAAAAAGGGTGTCTTTTGCAAATCCTACATCAAGAAAATGTTGGGTTATTTATGTCTACGATGCAATGTGATCTTTATATTTTTAGTTCAATAAATAAATAATTCATTTAATTCTTTCATATGTGTATTTCTTTTTGCTTCATCAAATTTTGGTAAATTTTATGATTATTTATATAACTTTAAGTTTAATATGAATATATATAAAATATATTCTTTCAACTTACTACAAGGTATTAAGATTTAATTAATTGTATTTAAAAAACAGAGATTATAGTGGTTGCAATCATTACCAATGTCTCCCATTTTTTTGTTTTCTCAAAAAAGAAATAATTATTGTATATGATTAAGCTTCGACATTCAAGACCATATTATTCTGCGACAAATTTTTTTTATTTTTTTATATTTATTATACTGTATCACTGGATTCTATGATACTTGAGAAATAAAATATATTTTTACAATGACTTAGATTTTGAAATTACTTGAATTAACATTTATTACCACTACCTTCAAATTATTACGATCTCAATTATTTCATAATCATAGCATTTTTGTTTTTTTTTCAATTCATGTATTACTCTGATCTCACTCATTTATTGACAGCGTTGAATCTCAGCTAAAATTCTTAGATCGAAAAAGTGCACAAACAAAATGAATCCAAATTTCAAAACTAGCATTAAATCACGACCTTGAGGTACTCTTTCGGAGTTAATTGTTCGACTACAAATATTCAAGATAAAAACTTGACGATTGTAATTTTAATCGTGCTTTAAATCTCGGCGAAGAGGGTGATGCTTCTCGGCCAGAAACCGTTTCGCGCTCTCTAGGACACCAAAAAAGATCGAACTTCCTATTCCAATCCAAAGCAATCTTGGCCCAATACCCTGCACAATCCGAAAATAATAAACCACATTATAGATCAATTAGATGCATAGAAAATGTGCAATAGGCCAGCACAATCAGCAGGGCCCATCAGGCAACATGTAGAAGAAGCCCAAAGGTTGGCTTGTCCTATGCCCATTTAAAGTTTCAAGCCCAAAGGATGTTCTATAGGTCAGGCTCTATGTAACGCCCCGAGTTATCTGAACCCGGTTTGCTACTCATTACTTGACCATGACTAAGAAATTTCAAATAAATTTAAAACTTCATTCGACATACAAAATTTGACGTTTACTAAACGTTCAAAACATTTGAAAACTTTGCAGCGGAAAAATTATTTAAAACTACAATGGGGTTAAACTAGCGGTGAAAATATTGTTGGAAAGATTAATGGAAATATTTCAAATGTCCGGTCAAAAGAATTAAGGTTTTAAGTGATGGACTACTCAAGGAATTACAAAAGTCGAATTCATCTGCCGACGACAAAGTCAACAGAAGAAGCAGAAGTAGAAAACCAAAGGCTTCTGCCGATGACGTCTACACGACTTCACCCACAACTTCATCTGCCGATGAAGTCGTGAGAACTTCATACACCACTTCATCTGCCGATGAAGTCAACATAACTTCATCTGCCGATGAAGTCAGCGCAATTTCATCTCTCAATAGATAAACACACGACATCTTCCGATAACAACAATATGACTCCTTCCGATAGAATTAAAACATACACTACATCTTCCGATTCACTACGACAAACAGATTACTCTACATCTTCCGATTCGCTAAACGACAAAACCCCTTAACTCTCTCAGACTACACCTGCCGATCACTACTCGACGACTTAATACTCTACACCTTCCGATCGAACAGACTACATTTGCCGACACGTGCTTCTCACGTGACTCCTTAAGGCATCTGCCGATAGACTTTCATCTTCCGACAGACTGACACACCACATCTACCGATAGACTCCCTTCTTCCGATAGACATCAACACGATTTCCTTCCACAGAACGCAATAAACCTCTACACATATCCACTGATACAAAAATTATTCAATTCCTACCAATGGACTGAACAACCTGTCTATAACCCGAGAAAGCTTCGACTATCTAACAGACTTAAAACATTTTACCAAAAATCCATTCATAACACTCCAAGTCATTGTATTGATCAAAATCAGTAAAAACATGAAAATCAGAAATTCTCGAAAACAAAGTCAAATAGCTGTAATCTCATTTACTAAAAACTTCATATACTCGATTAAATCATTATCCACTAAACCTCCACATCTGTAGACAACATGCTAAACCGCCCCATCAGTTACCATGCCGAAGCCTGAATGCACTCCTCCAACGTCCACTATTCCTCAACACGATCAGGAGACACACCTGCTAACACTTCTTCACCTACATCACAAAACTCATCTATTAGCCTAATGCTAAGTAAGTAAAGCAGTATATGAATGAAGTAAAATGCTGAACTTAAACTCCTAAATATGCAGTTTCTATTTTTTTCTCATCTCAGTGGCATACGCATTCGTTCATAACATGATCTGATCCCATGGTTCCCTTGGGAGTGGGATCAATTCTCCCAATGTCTACATCCTCCTACTTAATTAAGGGGCAGATGAATTCCCTTAACACTTGATCTGATCCCATGGTTCCCTTGGGAGTGGGATCACTTCTCCCAATGTCTAAATCCCTTCATAAGTTAAGGGGTGGATTAGTTCCCTTAATAGCTTGTCTGTCGCATACAGTTCATACCTTACCATTCCTTACATGAAATTTATTTTCGTAACTTTTAACAAAACATGATGCATGGACAATAGAAACATTCAAGCATACATAAACCTACTGTTTTGTGATGTAGGCCCGAAGGCACAAGCAATACTTTACTTACCTGGCTCCTGGAAATCTGTCTGGTTGCTAGCTACTTCGGAGGTCTGTTCACCTAAGTTCATACAGAATATAAATCAAGGCTTCACTAAACCTTTCAAAATATCAAACAGTGGTTCGAGAAATCTAGTTAGAAACTCTACTACCCGTGCATTCCTCCTTATCGCTAAAACCCGAATCTACACTCAATCTCAGCATCCTCAAAATCCTCACATTGCAATCCTCCAGGCATTTCACCACTATACCACAAGAGAAATAAGGAAAAGAAACTTACCTAAGTCGAAGGAGAACCGAGCGAGGAGAATCGCCTAGAGAGCTCGGCTGCTTGAGCTGAAAGTTTCCGAAGAGAAGAGTATGAGAGGGGGGTGGCGGCTACAGTGCAATAAACCCAACCCTTATCCTTAAATACGTTACCCAACTTTTGAACATTGTAAATTACTCTAATACCCTTAACAAGTTGTTCAATAACCTTATTTAATTCATTACCTAGTCAAGTGTATTACTTTAATAATAAAAGGCTGGTTCGATAGAACCAGGTGCTACAATCTACCCTCCTTAAAAGAATTTTGTCCTCAAAATTCAGTACCTGAATAACTCTGGATGTTGGTCTAACATGTCTTGCTGGCGCTCCCATGTTGTCTCCTCTGTATTCTGATTGTGCCACAAGACTTTTACCAATGGTACCTCCTTGTTGCGTAATACCTTTACTGCAAAATCTAAAATCTTTACTGGCTTTTCTTCATAGGTAAGTGTAGGTTGAATTTCAATGCTTTGCTGTTCGACAACTTGAGCTGGATCCCGCACACACTTCTTTAACATAGAGACATGAAACACGTTATGTATTCCTCCCATAGAGGCTGGTAGCTGTAACTGATAAGCTGTTTTCCCGATCTTCTTCAGAATTGGGAACGGTCCAATAAATCTAGGATTTAGTTTGCCCCTCTTTCCAAACCTCACAACTCCTTTGAATGGTGATATCTTAAGAAAAACCTCACTACCAACTTCAAACTCTAACTCTCTGCGTCTTCTGTCAGCATAGCTTTTCTGTCAACTTTGGGCGGTTAAGATCCTCTAACGGATGAGAGCAACCTTCTCAACAGTTTGCTGCACAATATCAGGACCAAGTAACTGTGCTTCACCAACTTTATCCCAGTACAAAGGTGATCTGCATTTTCGTCCATATAATGCTTCATACGGTGCCATTCCTATTGTCGCCTGAAAACTGTTGTTGTAAGAGAACTCTACCAATGGTAAATACTTACTCCAAGATCCTTGAAAATCTAATATGCACGCTCGGAGCATATCCTCTAAGGTCTGAATAGTTCTCTCGGATTGTCCATCTGTTTGAGGGTGAAAGGCTGTGCTAAAATTAAGTTGCGTTCCCATAGCCTTATGCAAACTTTTCCAAAACTTAGATGTAAATCTAGAGTCTCGGTCTGAAACTATAGTGCTTGGAACTCCATGTAATCTAATGATCTCTTGCACATACAACTCTGCTAGTTGATCCATCGAATATGTTATCTTAATAGGCAGAAAATGGGCGGATTTGGTCAAACGATCAACTATTACCCAAATTGCATCGTGTCCTTTTGCTGTTCTAGGCAATCCTGTAACAAAATCCATTGTCACTTGTTCCCACTTCCATTCCGGAACTGGTAGGGGTTGTAATGTTCCTGCAGGCCTCTGATGTTCAGCTTTGACCTGCTGGCAGACCAAACATGACCCCACGTACTCCGCCACACATCTTTTCATAATTGGCCACCAAAAATGCTGCTTGAGATCCCTGTACATCTTAGTACTTCCAGGATGAATAGAGAGTCTAGAAGAATGAGCCTCGGATAGAATTTCCTTTCGAAGCTCGACATTAGCTGGAACAAACCATCTATTTCTAAACTTAAGGATTCCATCAGCCGAGCAGTTGAAATCTGTCTTGACAGTAGAATCTATGTACAGCTTATACTTATTGCATTCAGCGTCATTCATTTGAACTTCCTTTATTCTCCCCAAAATAGTAGGCCTCAAAGATATGGCCGAAAGCATGGCTGATACGCTAGATACCGCTTCAAGGTTAAACCTTAGGAATTCAGTCTCTAAGGCTATCGGTATGTCTAGCATCAATGTAGAAACCGAAGGAGTCACCCTGCTCAAAGCGTCCGCCACTACATTCGCTTTGCCGGGATGATACTTAATCTCAAAGTCATAGTCTTTTACAAATTCCAACCATCTACGTTGCCTCATGTTTAGCTCCTTCTGTGTGAAAATGTACTTCAGACTCTTATGATCCGAAAATATTTCGCAAGTTTGTCCATACAGGTAGTGCCTCCAAATCTTTAATGCAAAAACCACTGCAGCTAATTCTAAGTCATGAGTAGGATAATTCTTTTCGTGCACTTTTAATTGCCTAGATGCATAAGCTATAACTTTTCCGTCTTGCATCAAAACACAGCCAAGTCCAATTTTGGAAGCATCGCAATAAATACTAAACTTACCATTTTCAACAGGAAGGGTTAGTATAGGTGCATTGGTCAGTTTCTGCTTTAAGGTTTGGAAACTGAACTCACACTTATCAGTCCAAATATACTTTACATTTTTCCTTGTTAACATAGTGAGGGGTGTGGCAATCTTCGAAAACCCCTCAATGAACTTTCTGTAGTACCCTGCTAGTCCAAGAAAGCTCCTGATATCTGTAGCATTCTTCGGTTGGGGCCATTCCTTAACTGCTTGAACTTTAGCTGGATCGACAGATATTCCATCACCAGAGATCACGTGACCAAGAAAGTGAACTCTGTCCAACCAAAATTCACACTTGGAAAACTTAGCATAAAGTTGGTGCTGTCTTAGTAACTCCAACACCAAACCCAAATGCCTTGCATGCTCGTCCTCAGTTTTAGAGTAGATTAGGATGTCATCAATGAATACAATAACAAACTTATCTAAATACTCACGAAACACCCTATTCATGAGATCCATGAAGGCTGCTGGTGCATTTGTCAAACCAAAAGACATGACCAAAAACTCATAGTGTCCATACCTTGTACGAAAAGCAGTCTTTGGGATGTCTTCGGATTTAACCTTCAATTGGTAATAACCGGACCTTAAGTCAATCTTAGAGAAAACTCTCGCACCCCTAAGCTGGTCAAATAAGTCATCAATTCTCGGTAGTGGATACTTGTTTTTGATGGTTAGCTTGTTTAATTCTCTATAGTCTATGCACATACGCATCGATCCATCTTTCTTCTTGACAAAGAGGACAGGTGCACCCCACGGTGAGAAGCTAGGGCGTATGAATCCCTTCTCCAACAAGTCCTCCAACTGTTTCTTTAACTCCTTAAGTTCTGTTGGTGCTAGCCTATATGGATTTTTAGACAATGGCTCGGCTCCGGGGTAAACATCTACAACAAATTCAATTTCCCTATCTGGCGGCAAGCCAGGAAGGTCATCTAAGAATATTTCTGGAAAATCTTGAACAACCAAGACATTTTGGGGACTCGATCTTTCTAAATGTTGTGTGTCTAAAACACTGGCCAAAAAGCACAAATACCCACTGCATGGGGAGGGTCTACAATTTATAGAAGACATCACGGTCATTTCCTTGTTCTTCTTCCGAGCTTGAAAGGTATGCTTCAAACTACCAGGGGGTTGGAAACTAACTATCCCAGTCCTACAATCAATTATGGCGTGGTGTTTAAATAACCAATCCATTCCTAAGATTACATCAAATCCCACTATATCCATAACAATTAAATCAGCAGATAGATTTTTGTCCCCTACTAATACCATGCAATCATGCAACACTTGGTTAGAATGTAAATGTTCACCAGAGGGTAAAGCAACATTGATTACATGCCTAGAAGGTTTGGATTGTACTTCTAACTTATCAGCAAAAGTAGACGCAACAAAAGAATGGGTTGCTCCTGAATCTAGCAAGGTAAAAGCAGGCATAGAATTAACCAATATAGTACCTGACACAACAGCGGGCTGGTCCTCTTCGCCCGACTCCATCATGGAAAATATTCTTGGTTTTATCTTAGCAGGGCCACTCTTCAACGTTGGGCAGTCTCTGATGACGTGGCCAGTCTTATTACAGTTGAAACATCGAAGGACCCTGGGCTTCGGGCAATCCTTAAACGAATGCCCAAACCCCTCACAGTTATAACACTTACCAGTCCCAAACTTACACTCGCCCGGGTGGCTCTTCATACATTTCATGCACTGAGGAAACTTCTTGGTGTCCGGTACCTTCTTTCCAGAACCTTGATCACTCTGACCTTCAGTGGGTCTCTTTATTCCCCTCTGTTGGTGGGGCTGAAAGAACTTTCGCGGGGCTTCCTTTGGTCCAGCACACTTCATTTCAGCTTCTTCTGCCTCCAATGCAGTAGACACTACTTCACTGAATGACAAGCCTTTGATGCCTGAATACTTTACTCCTCTGTAAATTTCTGGCTTTAGACCTTGCAGGTATTGAAACACTTTGTCCTCATTCCTATGAACGAGGTATCCAGCAAACCTTGACAGAGACTCAAATTGTCTGTTGTACTCTGCCACAGACCCAGTCTGCTTCAAGCTCAAAAACTCAGCCTTCTTAGCGTTCTGGACAGTGGTGCTAAAGTATTTCTCGTAAAAGACTTCCTTGAATTGTGACCAAGACATGGTTGCAATATCGGTGGTGATCTCCAGCGATTCCCACCAAAGCTGCGCATCACCGGCTAGATGGAACGTTGCCAAAATGACTTTCTCCCCTTCTCCAACATTGGCACACCTGAACATGCTCTCTATCTTTCGAAGCCATTCCTCAGCAACAATCGGGTTAGATGACTTTCCATCAAATGTGGGCGGTTGCAGCCTACGAAATCTATCCCCTGAATGCTCATTGACGTGACCTGAATTGGCACTTCCTTGTGTTTCCCGACTCAATAACACACCTAACTGGTCAGATTGCTGTCGCACAATATCTGTCTGCTGACGCATCAACTCCGTCAGCTGTCTAATTACACTTGAATCTTCTTCATTCCTCAAGTTTGGCATCTCCCTAGGTACTCTTGGTCTCCCTGGTCGTCTAGCCATTTGTCTAAGGCTCTGCACAAAGTTATCTATACTCATAAACATCTTATAACTGAAGCTAACATAAACACTTACAGTTGTTGGAGTACTTTCATGCGACGGTTGGCACTGATGAGTAATCTTTTGAACGGTTTAACTGAATGTCTCTGATACCATACTGTAAGGCCCCGAGTTATCTGAACCCGGTTCGCTACTCATTACTTGACCATGACTAAGAAATTTCAAATAAATTTAAAACTTCATTCGACATACAAAATTTGACGTTTACTAAACGTTCAAAACATTTGAAAACTTTGCAGCGGAAAAATTATTTAAAACTACAATGGGGTTAAACTAGCGGTGAAAATATTGTTGGAAAGATTAATGGAAATATTTCAAATGTCCGGTCAAAAGAATTAAGGTTTTAAGTGATGGACTACTCAAGGAATTACAAAAGTCGAATTCATCTGCCGACGACAAAGTCAACAGAAGAAGCAGAAGTAGAAAACCAAAGGCTTCTGCCGATGACGTCTACACGACTTCACCCACAACTTCATCTGCCGATGAAGTCGTGAGAACTTCATACACCACTTCATCTGCCAATGAAGTCAACATAACTTCATCTGCCGATGAAGTCAGCGCAATTTCATCTCTCAATAGATAAACACACGACATCTTCCGATAACAACAATATGACTCCTTCCGATAGAATTAAAACATACACTACATCTTCCGATTCACTACGACAAACAGATTACTCTACATCTTCCGATTCGCTAAACGACAAAACCCCTTAACTCTCTCAGACTACACCTGCCGATCACTACTCGACGACTTAATACTCTACACCTTCTGATCGAACAGACTACATTTGCCGACACGTGCTTCTCACGTGACTCCTTAAGGCATCTGCCGATAGACTTTCATCTTCCGACAGACTGACACACCACATCTACCGATAGACTCCCTTCTTCCGATAGACATCAACACGATTTCCTTCCACAGAACGCAATAAACCTCTACACATATCCACTGATACAAAATTATTCAATTCCTACCAATGGACTGAACAACCTGTCTATAACCCGAGAAAGCTTCGACTATCTAACAGACTTAAAACATTTTACCAAAAATCCATTCATAACACTCCAAGTCATTGTATTGATCAAAATCAGTAAAAACATGAAAATCAGAAATTCTCGAAAACAAAGTCAAATAGCTGTAATCTCATTTACTAAAAACTTCATATACTCGATTAAATCATTATCCACTAAACCTCCACATCTGTAGACAACATGCTAAACCGCCCCATCAGTTACCATGCCGAAGCCTGAATGCACTCCTCCAACGTCCACTATTCCTCAACACGATCAGGAGACACACCTGCTAACACTTCTTCACCTACATCACAAAACTCATCTATTAGCCTAATGCTAAGTAAGTAAAGCAGTATATGAATGAAGTAAAATGCTGAACTTAAACTCCTAAATATGCAGTTTCTATTTTTTTCTCATCTCAGTGGCATACGCATTCGTTCATAACATGATCTGATCCCATGGTTCCCTTGGGAGTGGGATCAATTCTCCCAATGTCTACATCCTCCTACTTAATTAAGGGGCAGATGAATTCCCTTAACACTTGATCTGATCCCATGGTTCCCTTGGGAGTGGGATCACTTCTCCCAATGTCTAAATCCCTTCATAAGTTAAGGGGTGGATTAGTTCCCTTAATAGCTTGTCTGTCGCATACAGTTCATACCTTACCATTCCTTACATGAAATTCATTTTCGTAACTTTTAACAAAACATGATGCATGGACAATAGAAACATTCAAGCATACATAAACCTACTGTTTTGTGATGTAGGCCCGAAGGCACAAGCAATACTTTACTTACCTGGCTCCTGGAAATCTGTCTGGTTGCTAGCTACTTCGGAGGTCTGTTCACCTAAGTTCATACAGAATATAAATCAAGGCTTCACTAAACCTTTCAAAATATCAAACAGTGGTTCGAGAAATCTAGTTAGAAACTCTATTACCCGTGCATTCCTCCTTATCGCTAAAACCCGAATCTACACTCAATCTCAGCATCCTCAAAATCCTCATATTGCAATCCTCCAGGCATTTCACCACTATACCACAAGAGAAATAAGGAAAAGAAACTTACCTAAGTCGAAGGAGAACCGAGCGAGGAGAATCGCCTAGAGAGCTCGGCTGCTTGAGCTGAAAGTTTCCGAAGAGAAGAGTATGAGAGGGGGGTGGCGGCTACAGTGCAATAAACCCAACCCTTATCCTTAAATACGTTACCCAACTTTTGAACATTGTAAATTACTCTAATACCCTTAACAAGTTGTTCAATAACCTTATTTAATTCATTACCTAGTCAAGTGTATTACTTTAATAATAAAAGGCTGGTTCGATAGAACCAGGTGCTACACTCTAGTTTAGACCGAGTCTTTTAGAATCATCCCTAATATGAACGCCTAATAATAATGGATAAATTTATCATATAGTACATTATCTCAACCAAAAAAAGCATATCATAATAATATATTAACATGGAAAAACTGCAACTAAGATTTTCATGCAGGCTCACTAGCCGGCCCGAAAGCCGATCCAGAGGTCCAAGGCTTGCGAGCCCGACCTCATACCACCGTATTTAAGGTGGGCCCAATTGGGCCCGGGCCTTGATCCACCCCAAGGTCGGTCACGTCGGATCTCGGCCTTGATTCAGAGCATCAGTCGATGATATAACCATCATCAATCTATTTAAATTGAAAATTCTAGGAAGTGATGAAACACCTCCTGTGAAAGTAGATCCGACTATAAATAAATTGTCTTCAAACCATCCTTTATATCATGCATGAATGAATCTAAAGTGGAAAATATGGATGAATAAACATGTATTGACAGCAAGATATCTATCTCTTAAGCTAGTTGTGGCTGCAAAGAAGTACTCTGATACCAGGGTTACTACATTCCTTCAACAGAGCAGGAGGCCCTTCTTCTCTAACAATAGTTTGCACACAATCAAAAATACCTTTGTACTGATTTGCAGATCCCTTTCGAAAACAAATAAACAAACACAACAAAAATATAACTTATCACAATGCAAGATTTTAACTAGAACTATACATTATATTGGCATGCATTCATGTCATCATGTGAAAAGAAAAGTGAAGATTATTGAGAATAACGACGTATAATCAATTCCATTACAGATTTCCTCATTGCCCCCTCTTCAAAACATAACATCAGTTAAAATAAGAAGCAAGAAAGCAGGATGAAAATTCAAAGAGGTAACTTAAACAAAGCATAAACGGAATATAGAAATATCAAACATTCAAATATATATAGATTAAAGGTAAATACTTCTCCCTTAGAAGCGAGTTAAAATCAATACAATATTCAAAAACAAGAATTTCACTCTTTCTAAAAGAAAACGAAAAAAAAAGGAAAAAAGAAAGATGAAAAAAAAAAGTGATAAAACTAATTTGAACCCCAAAATATGAGTTTAATTTGAAATACTCCCTAAATTAAAAACCCTAACAACTAAAACTTTAAATTATAAAAAATATAACAGATCAAATCCTGGCGGGTGGCCTATTAGCTCCCGTTCTGAATTTACAACTCGAAGGGGGAGCCATTTGAACAACAAAATATGGGTTAAATTGGAAACACTCTCTAAATTAAAAATCCTAACAACTAAAACCTTAAATTATAAAAAATGTAACAGATCAAATCTTGACGGGTGGCCGATCACCCCCGTTCTGAATTTACGCCTTGAACGGGGGCTAATCAGCCTCCGTTCTTAATTAATGCCGAAAACAGGGGCCGATCACCCCTGTTCTATCCAGCGCTTACTTGACACCGGACATATTGAGTCGATGTGGGGGCAGGGACACCATCCACCCTACACCTACAAATAATTTGGCTCTTTTATCCATTTTTCTTTACTAGGAAATTAAAGGCTGAGAAAAAAAAATTTAAAATTGCAAATCATCTCTGCTTACTCCAATCTATCATTTCCCATTCCCAAATTTTTTATACTATTTCTTCAATCCTCCAAAATATTATAAAGATCTAAATCATATTTCCAAACCATAAAATTCCGTGCCCAAAAAACGTCTCATGAAGTAAATCTGAAAATCGTCACCACCAAAAAATAAATATAAAAGAGGTAGGCCAGATCTCTGTAGTTACCAGAAAAAAGGCCTCGACCGCAATAATTGTTTAAAAAACATCACGCCAATTTTTTGTTTTCAAAAAAGTCACTTAAAGGAGTTTAATCAACTGGAAACGCAGTGAAAACAATGAAAGCCTAAAATCAGAAAAATCGACTACGACAAAAGATGGTGATCGGTCTGTGAGCAAGCAACAAAGGTAAGGAGATGAAATGAAGGAAAGAGAAGAGGGATTAATAATGAAGAAACGTTACCAGCTTCGATTTGCAAGGCCATGATAGGAGCGGAGCAGTAGGTCGTCTTCGTCTCTCCTTGGTTGAGTTAAGAATTTAGGGAGCGGGAGCACCTGGAGTGAGAAACAGCATCAATCCATAGTCGGAGTTTCGATAAGCACTACATTTTAATTCTTTCTCTAGCTGATGGATTCTCTCAAGAAGAATGTAAAGTGTTTATGAATTTGAGACCATAACTTATATTATCGAATATACTCTTGAATGTCAAATATTGAACCACTTTTAATGAGTCTTATATTATATGACAATTATAATATATAATTAACAAGTTATACATATATAGATTCATCGTATGATGTTAAATAAATTTAATGGAGACTCCCTGTGTTATCTTGTTGCTAGCAAGTACTTTATGTTTTATTTTTTTATCTTCTAAATCCAAAGGTGTAGTCCAATTTTTCTTTAACGTTCGATAAGCATATTTATTATAGGAGATAGAACCAATAAATATTTCTTTTTTTATTCTTCTCTTAAATTAAATACTTTATTAAAGAATAATTTTTCGATTCAAGTTGAATGAATCAATAGAAAAGTCAAACCTCTTGTAATTTCTGGCTAAGTTATTGATAGTGTGAACTCACAATTTATAGAAATGTATATTCACAGGAGTGAAGATTTCAATATACAATATCATTGATAAGAGAAAAAACTATGAACATGAATTTGTAGGAAAAATAACCAAAATTTGGCTAGAACGGTAATAATAATATCACCGATGTAAAACGTGGAAAGTACTGATCAGGATAATTCCCAAGAAAGAATGCTTTCGGCAATCTCCTTAGACAGAATTACTTTTCCAAGTAAGTTCCCAAAAAGGCTAGAGGATCACAAACGGTACACTTACATTCCAATCTCCTAGACAGAAATTACTTACACAGTACAATTACACCACTAACCAAGCGGTACGAGAAATTATAGCAGATGTGGTCCAAAAAAAAAATATCTGGAATATTTTCTCACGCCGTAAGATTATAACGACCAAAAGGTAAAAGAAATAATGACTAAAATGAACACCAAGAATTTTTACATGGAAACCCAAATCAGAAAAAATCATGGGGACTGAGTCCAAAAAGATCTCATTATGAAAAATAGGATTTACAATATTTTTTAGATATCGAATATTCTAGAAAATATTCACTAAAAGAAATCACCACTCTTAGAACTCTCAATGTGTATAAAAGCACCACACTTATTTTTCTCTCACTCTTTATTTTCTCTCCCTCCAAGATAATCTTCATTATTTTTCTTCCTCTTCTCAGTTTCTCTCTTCTCTTTTTTTCGGATACTGGAAGAGTTTGTTTGAAGCCTCTATTTATAGAGGCTTCAAGGGAATACCTTCCTTAAAGGAAGGTATGCGCCTATAGACACCTTCCTTAAAGGAAGGTGGGCGCTGTGAATGGAGGGTAGGCACCAAAGAAGAAAAAAGAATTTTCATTCTTCTTTCTTCATTTTTCAAACTTTACATTAATGAGATGGGTCTCTCATCATAATGGAGGGACTCCACAAATCTCCCCCTCCCGATTTATGATGAGGCATCTCCAACAATCTCGCTCTTCACGGGCAAGCCTCGAGCTTCTCCTTTGGCAAAGCCTTCGTTAACATATCTGAACCGTTTTCACTGGTGTACACTTTCGCCAAGTGCAACTGCTTTGTCTCGAGTAAATCTCGAACCCAATGATACCTCACATCAATATGCTTGGACTTCGAATGAAATGACGAATTCTTGAAGAGATTGATAGCACTTTGACTATCACTGAACATAATATACTTCTCTTGGCGCAGACCCAATTCCTCAAGAAATCTCTTCATCCATAAAGCCTCCTTGCAACCCTCAGTAATCGCAATGTACTCGGCTTCTGTGGTAGATAGTACAACACAATCTTGCAACTTAGATTGCCAAGACATGGCTCCTCCTGCAAAAATCATCAAGAATCCTGAAATGGACCTCCTGGAATCAATGTTACTGGCCATATCTGAATCGGTATACCCAACTAGTATAGGATAACTGCCACTAAAACACAAACACAACCTTGAAGTGCCTCTCAGATATCTGAATATCCACTTCACCGCTTCCTAGTGTTCTTTGTCAGGATTGGAGAGAAATTGGTTGACTACTCCAACTGAATGAGCAATATCGGGTCGAGTGCAAACCATGGCGTACATCAAACTGCTAACTGTAGACGCATAAGGAACTCGACTCATGTTGGCCTTGTCTTTCTCACTTGTAGGACATTGCTCCGAATTGAGCTTGAAATGACCTGCAAGTGGAATTCACACAGTTTTGGCCTTGCTCATGTTGAATATTTCAAGTATCTTCTCGATGTAGTCTTTCTGAGACAACCCCAGTTTCTCATTCTTCCTATCACGAGAGATCTTCATACCGAGTATTTTCTTTGCCGCACCCAAGTCTTTCATCGCAAAAGACTTGCTCAACTCTTCCTTCAACTTGGCAATCTTGCTAGTGTCACAATATATGATCAACATATCGTCAACATACAAGAGGAGAATAATGAAGTCATCCTCGGAGTGCCTCTTGATGAACACACAATGATCTGACAATGTCCGACTGTACCCATGACTCACCATGAAAGATTCAAACTTCTTGTACCACTGTCGTGGAGCTTGTTTAAAGCTATACAAGCTCTTCTTCAACTTGCACACACGTTGCTCTTTTCCTTTGACTTTGAATCCCTCGGACTGCTCCATGGAGATCTCTTCCTCCAAGTGACCATGAAGGAACACAGTTTTCACATCAAGTTGCTCGATCTCCAAGTTCAAGCACGCCGCTAAACCAAGAGCAACTCGGATCGAGGACATCTTCACCACTTGTGAGAATATTTTTTCAAAGTCGATTTCCTTCTTCTGACCGTACCCCTTCATAACTAACCGAGCTTTGTACCTTGGCTGTGAGCTTGAATTTTCGGTCTTAAACTTGTAGACCCATCTATTTTTGAGAGCTTTCTTGCTTTGGGGTAACTTCACTAAGTCATAAGTGTGGTTCTCGTGAAGATATCGCATCTCCTCTTCCATGGATTCCATCCACATTTTCTTCTCATTAACGGAAGTGGCCTCTTGGTAAGTGTCTGGCTCTCCGGCATCTGTGAGCATCACATATTCATCTGAAGTGTATCTCGTCGAAGGACGTCACTCTCTAGTGGATCTTTTAAAAGGAGGTTCGTCTGGCAACTCTTGAACCTCTTCTTCGACTTGCTCAGTCAGTTCAACATCATCAACTGTGGGGACTTGGACATTTACGGGGCCGATAACATGCTTTAGTTATGCTCCCCCTTGATTGGAATGCTCTGCAGGTGTAAAGATTCAATCAAAATCGATCTGATCATCACTATACCTATCTGTCATTTTTGTTTTATCGATTTCATTGATGCCTTGGTCTTCCATGAACATCTCGGCTTCTGACAAGCTTTCTCTGCTTCGGATCGTCAAACCTGCAGGCAAACTCATCAAGACCATAACCAATAAACACACACGGCCTCGTCTTTACATCAAGCTTTGACCGCTCGTCTTTCAGAATGTGAACAAAGGCCTTGCACCCAAAGGTGTGTAGATGGTTATAAAAAACTTCTTTTCCTGACCATATCATATCAAGAACCTCAAACCCCAATGGTACACACGACGTGAGGTTCAAAACATGAACCACTGTACTAAAGGCTTCACCCCAAAAGGGCCTCGGCCACTATGACTGCGAAAGCAAACATCTCTCCCTCTCAATAAGTGTCCTGTTCATTCTCTCAGCTAACCCGTTCAAATGATGAGTCTTCAGAGGTGTCTTTTGATGGCGAATACCCTGCTCTCTGCAGTACTCATTAAAAGGACCACAGTACTCACCCCCATTATCTGTCCGGATGCACTTGAGCTTCACAACTGTTTTTTTTTCACACGAGCATAAAACTGCTTGAAGACATCTGTAGCGCCCCGAGTTATCTGAAACCGGTTCGCCACACATAATACTAAACCGAACTATGACTTTCTGAGAAAATTTTAAAATTTCATTCAACGATCAAGACTTGACCCTTAAAACATTAAATCTTGCAGCAGAAAAACATTTGTATGAACGACATTTAATAAATAATTAAAATATTGAAGACAGTTGGTTGAAAAAGAAAAGAAAACAGAACACATCTACCGCTGAATAGTTCCAACGGTAAAAATAGAGACAAAAGAGTCTCGGCGGTAGAAGCCTACAAATTACATTTTCCACTCACAAAACGACAACGTTTTACACTCGCATCCACCGCTCACAAACGACAAATCTCCTATTCACTTCTTCCGCTCACAAACGACAAACATTCTCAGCTCACATCTACCGATAGAACAAGCTGGGTCTTCCGGTCACTAGACGACAAAAAATTCTTAATTCACATCTACCGATCGCAAAACGACTAATTACTTCCTACATCTTCTGATAGATATAATACTTGACATCACCCGGTCATAAAACGATAAATTCCTTTACTCACATCCACCGATGTACAACATCCACCGATAGACGATAACACTCAACATCCACCGGTGGACTACATCCACCGATAGACAAAATTCTCGACTTCTATCGATGGACTACATCCACCGATAGATATTACACTCAACATCTACCGATAGACATCATGTACCTATAGATCAAAAATACTCAACATCTACCGATAGATATCATCTATCGATAGATCAGAAATACTCAACAGAAACAGCATAGCAAACAATTTCACTCTAAACAAAGAAAACTCCGACTACCAAAAGAACTTATGCATTTTACTAAAAATCATTCAAAACTACTTAAATCCGTGCATTACTCCAAAACTTGGTAAAACCACTATTAAAACCAACAAAGTATCATTATCAGAAAAGTCTCAAAATGTATTCAAAACATTAAAACTACCACCGTCATAAAAACTCTCAACATACTTAAATTGAATCATGGTTCACTAAACCTTCTCATCTACTGCCACTAGTTAAACCGCCCCATCAGTTGCCAGATCGATGCATGAATGCACCCCTCCAACCTGCCTAGTTCTCAGCAAACTCAGAGAACACACCTGTTGTCACTTCTTCACCTACATCACAAAACTCATCTATTAGCCTAATGCTGAGTAAGTAAAGCAGTAATGAAATGGAATGCTGAAACTTAAATTCCTATACATGTAGTTTCTACTTTCTCATCTCAGTTGCATATGCATTCATTCTTGGTCTGATCCCCCTGTGAAATTAGGAGTTGGATCACTTCTCCCAAAGTCATACATCCTCTCTCTCGATTAAGGGGAGGATTAGTTCCCTTAATAACTGTTCAGATCCCCCTATGAAATTGGAAGTTGGATCACTTCTCCTAAAGTTATAAATCCCTTCATAAGTTAAGGGGCGAATTAGTTCCCTTAATAGTTTATCTGTTACAGTCTGTTCGTTCCTTGCCATGTCATTTCATGTAAATTCATATTCGCATACTTTTAAAATATGATGCATGACATACAGACACATTCAAGCATACATAATGCTACTGTTTTGTGATGTAGGCCCGAAGGCACAAGCATACTTCACTTACCTGGTCTCCTGGAAAATATTGGGTGGAACACTACCTTGGGAGCTTACTCAAACCTAAAGTCATAGACAGAACATACATTAGACTTTCTCTAAACTCCATTCTAAACCGCTAGAATTCTAAAGACACTAGTTTGGAAGCTTAGTTCATTGAACAATCCCGATTTACCACAAAACCCGAACTAGCTCACTCTTACGGCATTCTCAAAACTCACATTTATACTCTCCCTAATCATCGATAGCTACCTGTACAGCAAGGAATCAAAATAGAACTCACCTAGTTTAGAGAAGAGTCAAGTAGAAGAATCGCCTAGAGAGCTCTACTGCTTGAGCTGAAGACCGAAAGAGGAAAATAGGGAATAGTGGCGGCTACAGCGCATTAATCACAAAGTCTCTTTCTTTAAATAGGTTATTACTACAAGTCTCCATTTACCATTATGCCCTTACTTAGTCACTCATTAACTTATTCAATATTCTTCTAATTTCATCCATAAAATGTATACTATTAGTTGATAAGATAAGTTGGTTCAATAGAACCGGGTGTTACAACGTCTAACACTCGATCTTTGTCTTCAACTTATACACCCAAATCTTTCTTGAGTGATCGTCAATGAAAGTCACAAAATACATTGCACCACCAAGTGTTTTTTTCTTCATCGGACCACACACATTGGAGTACACTATGTCGAGTATACTCTATTTCCGCGAGTGAGGAATGCTCTTAAAAGCTACTCGAGTTTGCTTACCAGCCAAGCAATGAACACACTGCTTTAGAGAGCCATTTTTAATACCTGAGAGTAAATTCTTCTTGGCGAGAATCATCAATCCCTTCTCGCTCATATGGCTAAGCCGGTTGTGCCATAGTTCTACAACACTTTCATCATCCACCATACGGACTGTGGAATCCGTGATCTTTGCGTGCGTCATATATAATTAGGAGTATTTTTCTCCTCTCGCCACAATTAAAAAGCCTTTAGTGAGCTTCCATTTTCCATCACGAAAGGTGTTGCAAAACCCTTCGTCGTCGAGCTTGCCGGTTGAGATCAAATTCATGCGAATGTCAGGGATGTGCTTCACACCTTTCAAAACCAAGGTGTTACCGTTGTCGGTCTCCAAATGTATATCTCCCATACCAATGGCTTTTGCAACGTCATCATTTCTCATCCTTACACTTCCAAAATCACCAGAAGTATAGGACATGAAGAAATCCCTCCGCGAAGTGGCATGTATCGAAGCACCACTATCGATCACCCAACTCGTATCTTGGAAGGTGAGATTGACGACGTCTTCGTCGTACACAATAAAGAATTCTTCGGTGGCCATGGCTACTTTCTTGCCTGTATCACCCTCTTCGGTATCTGTTTCCTTTCCTTTGGCATTCAGACTCTCACGAAAGAACTTTCGACAAAATCTCTTGATGTGTCCCTTTTTGTCACAATGATGACACTCAATGTTGGCGTATTTTCTAGACTTGCTTTGACTCCGATTTTTGTTGCTCGGACCTTTGCTTTGACTCATCCCCCTATTTTTGGTGACTAGGATGTCTGACTGTAAGGAAAAACCTGTTGATTTTCTTCTAATTTCCTCATTCAGAACACTACTTTTGACTACATCCATAGCCAAAACACCATCTGGGGCCGAGTTAGACAACGACATTCTGAATGTCTCCCACGAGTCCAGCAAAGTCTCAAGAAGCATCAACCCTTGAACTTCTTCATCAAACTTGATTTTCATTCGAGCCAACTAATTGATAATTCCTTGAAATGTATTCAAGTGATCGGTCATAGCTTTTCCATTCTGGTACTTCAACCCTAGAAGCTGCTTGATCAAAAACAGCTTGTTGTTACTAGTCTTCCGAGCATACAATTTCTCAAGCTTTTTCCACAAGCTCTGAGCGTTCTTTTCCTCACTGACATGGTTGATGACATTATCATTTACCCACTGCCGAATATAACCGCACACTTAACGATGACATAATTCTCATTCGATGTCAGATTCATCCGCCAGCTTCGCACCAGCAAACACAGGTAAATAATAGTCTTTCATATAGAGAAGATCCTCCATCTTCCCTTTCCACACATGATAGTTGGAGCCGTTCAATGTAACCATCCGACTCGGGTTACTCTCTATGATTCAAACACAGCACAAGGACTACAACCTCGCTCTGATACCAGTTGTAGGGAAAATAACCAAAATTTGGCGGGAACGGTAATAATAATACCACCGCTGTAAAACATGAAAAGTACTGATCAGGATAATTTTCAGAAAAGAATGCACTTGGCAATCTCCTTAGACAGAATTACCTTTCCAAGTAAGTTTCCAGGAAAGGCTAGAGGGTCACAAACAGTCCATTTAAATTCCAGTCTCCAAGATAGAACTTACTTACACAGTATAATTACACTACTAACCAAGCGGTATGAAAAATTATAGCAGATGTGATTAAAAAAAATACCTGGAATATTTTTTCACGCCGTAAGCTTATAACGGCCAAAAGGTAAGAGAAATAATGACTAAAATTAACACCAAGAATTTTAACGTGAAAAACCACGGGGACTGAGTCTAGAAAGATCTCACTATGAAAAATAGGATTTACAATATTTTCTAGATATCAAATATTCTATAAAATATTTACTAAGAGAAATTATCACTCTTAGAACCCTCAATGTGCACAAAAGCACCACACTTATTTTTCTCTCTCTGCAAAATTTTTTTCACTATTTCTCTCCCTCTTCTCAAGAGAAGGTTTGTCTCTTCTCTTCTCTTCAGATACTGGAAGAGTTTGTTTGATAGAGGCTTCAAGGGAACACTTTCCTTAAAGGAATGTATGCGCCTACAGACACCTTTCTTAAAGGAAGGTGGGCACTGCGAATGGAGGGTAGGCGCCGAAGGAAGAAAGAAGAATTTTCATTCTTCTTTCTTCATTTTTCAAACTTTACATTAATGAGATGGGTCCCTCATCATTTCTCCACAGAATTATCAATAAAATTAGTGGTGGGTAGAGCTACATCAACAACTGTACAAATTCTTCATAGAATAAATGTCATTTTCTGTACAATTTATAGTTTCTAATGTAAAAATCATTAGAAGTAAACAATTGATGAGAAAATCAGATCCAAAAGCAACATTAATTCGTAATTTAGCCTAAAACCAACGAAACCTGTCCAATTTGAACTTTAAATTTATATATTTTAGTAATTTTTATTTTTATTTTAAGATTAAATCTTAGTTGTTCGCCAAAAATAGATTGAACAAGAACATGTCCATCCCTAAATAAAATAGAATTTTTAGCCTCAACAAATATTCGATTGGTGATAAAGAAAGAGAATTCTTTGCACACGAAGAGAAAAACAAGCACTTCAGATTGCACATTATGATGTCATTCGATTAATCACACTTCATGAAAATCACCTATATAGACCTTCTATGTTTAGCAAAACTAATCAATAAATGGTCACATTTTCGACAAACAATACAGAGGGTTAAGAGATCTTCATCATCACATATTCTTAATGCAAAACCATGAGACCGGTGATGAGCTGCGGTATCAAGCCTAATGACCATATCCCGACCTTAAAAAATCTATAATTTTATCGCATCACTCTTGTCGCATGAAGAGATTTATGACCTGGTCTAAACATAATAAGGGTCACCAAGCTCTAACAGTTCCAATAGTAATAAATAGAAACAACAAAACAAAGGCAGATTTTTATTTGTGTTTCAAGAGTTCTTTACAAAAATCAATGAATTTATTTTCTAAAATTAGAGCATAGCAGCTCAACAACACAACCCTTCCTACAGAAGATGAACACTTCCCTTTAGCAGGCGCAGCCTCCTCCCCCAGACTCTGTTTCAAAAATAACTTCAGAGATTCCCTCATAGTAGCTGCACAAAACCCATGATCCAATGGAAATCAATATAAATAGAATGTTATGTTTACTCTCTAATCCTACGTTCTGATATTGACTACTAAAATTAATACAGTAAATTACAAATAATTAAAATCAGTAATTAATTACACCAGTCAATGCTTGAAACGTCAAGCAGTGGGATTAAAGAGTAAAGATAGCATTATTCGCTATAAATATAGAAACCAAATTTAAGGTATGAACCGAAACTGTCTCTTTTCGAACTTACTTGAATTGCTCTTGTTCATTGCTCAGTGCAGCTTTTGCAATGCACGTGAAAGCTGTTAACGTATCCACTAACGTGGTTGTAATTTAGTTCAGTTAGTACTTCTAGTTTAGTTGGCTTTTTCAATCTTTACACCTACCAATGTATATGTACAAACAATCAGATGAATGACAAATGACAATATCATTTTCTCTCACTACTCTCTCTTCCTCTTGTTGCTTCTCTGCTCCTTCTCCGTTCAGTCATCGGAACAGCTTGCCTAAGGCAGATCTTCTGGAACTCTAACTTGGTATCAGAGCTTAAGAAAGATGGCATCCTCCAACCATACATCTCCATCCTCTCCCACAATAACATCACCTTTCCCTCCCCCTCCCTCTGGAACATCTCCTGCAACCCACACCCTCACCATAAAACTCAATAGCACAAATTACTTGATCTGGAATGCCCAAATACTGAATATTGCCATCGCCAATGGTGTTGATCATCTTCTGGACATGTCCACCCCAACCCTCACAAAATATCTAGAGCCAGAATGTCTTCAGCAGAATCCAGAGTTCAGCCACTGGAGGAGGTATAATCGTTTAATAATGAGCTGGATGTTCTCCTCCATGTCGGAAGATTTATTGCCCCAAATCATATCGTTCGCCACCGCCGGCGAAATATGGGATGCTCTGGCCCGTATTTTTGCATCTTCGTCGCTAGCAAGAATCACTGATTTACGATTCCAGCTTCACTCAATGTCCAAAGACGGACTCTCTGCCGCCAGTTACATACAGAAGATGACGACTTTGTGCAACACCTTAGCTGAAATTGGCAAACCTGTGTCCCCCAGAGATCGGTTGATTTATTTCCTTGGTGGTCTCAGGAGTGAATACAATGCGTTTGTGGCTTCCGTCACAAACCGGGCAGACTCACCATCTCTGGAAGAAGTCCATAGCCTTCTCCAGAGCTTCGATTTTTGTTTGGAGAAGCAGAATGTAGCTCTATCCCTCCCACCGCCGAGCTCCCTTCAGGCGAATGTCGCCAGATTTACTCGCCCTGTTCCGGTTTCTCGCTCGCCCCCTGGTTATCCTTTCCGGCCAGCTCAACCAACTGCCCTCAAACCAACGGACCGGGTTGGCGCTCCTCCAGGCCCAGCAGCCCCCTTTAAGGCCCGTTGTCAAATTTGTAGCAAGACGGGCCATTTCGCTTCAGCCTACTACCACCGCCTGAACCTCTCATATCGGCCAGCCCAGAACCACAACAACTCAACCCATTTCCATCTTAACCAACCCACAACCCAGCCACCAGCCCACTCCACCCATTCAGCCCACTCAACCCTCTTACCCGCCCCCTCCTACCCATCTTCATTTTCTCTTCTTTCTCTGGAACAACATCCACTACCCAGCACCGGTTTTTTGCCGACGCCAGCTCCTCCTTTCACGGCCGAGCCCTGTATCCTTGGCTCCGGAGCTACAAATCACTTTTCTCCGTCGGTCTCCAATCTTTATCAGCCACAACCTTTCCTCGGCTCCTCAACTGTCACAACAGTAGACGGTACGCATCTTCCGATCTTACACACTGGCTCTGCATATATTCCCATTGTCACCCGACCTTTGAAATTACATTCTGTCTATCACACTCCACAAATGTCACACAATCTCATTAGCGTTTAGAAATTCTGTCGTGATAATTCAGCCTATGTCGAATATCATGAAAATATTTTTTATGTGAAGGATCAAACTACTTATCGTCTGCTCCTTCACGACCCTCACTCTGACGGCCTCTATCGTATTCAGCCCACCCCTCCGGTTCATGCACTCTTAGCTTGGCTTCCCACTTCCGTCTAAGACTCAGTTGTTTTTTGGCATAATCAGCTCGGGCACCCCAATCTCTCTGTTTTGCAAAAAGTGTTAAACTTGTATAACATTCCTCTTTCTAAATTAGACCTGTCTCATGTATGTCTGCCATGTTCGATGAGCAAGACTCATCGCCTTCCTTTTGTGAACTCTAGCTCTCGTGCTAAACATCCTTTTGATTTAATACATACTGATATTTGGGGTCCTTCACCTATCACTTCTGTTATCGGTGCACGTTATTTTCTGTTATTTATCGATGATTGCACTCGTTTTACCTGGCTTTTTCCATTAAAACTCAAAAGTGAAGTCCATCTCACTTTTCTACACTTTCAACAATTTGTACAAAATCAATTTGGCATCTCCATCAAAAGTGTCCAATCCGACGAAGGTGGTGAATTCCAATCTCTAACACCACTTTTTTGGTCCCTTGGCATAATACACCGCATCTCTTGTCCATATACTCCAAACCAAAAAGGTCGTGTCGAACTGGAAAATTGACATGTTGTCGAAACTGGTTTGGCTCTTCTATATTAGTCCTCTGTACCACCCCTTTTCTAGCCTTATGCTTTTACCATGGCCACTTTTCTAATAAACTTATTGCCTACACCTATTTTGCACGATAAATCCCCATCTGAATGCCTGTTGAATTCTGTTCCCGATTACACATCATTACGTGTTTTTGGTTGTCTATGTTTTCCATGTCTTCGACCATTTAACAAGCACAAATTATAACCTCGATCCCTCCCTTCTGTATTTCTCGGTCTTAGTACTCATCACAAAGGATCTATATGCTTAGACCCTCAATCCAATAAAATCTATATCTTTCGTCATGTTACATTTGTAGAATCTATTTTTCTGTTCGCTTCCCTACAAAAATCTCATCCTCCAGCTCCTTCATTTTCTTTATCTATTCCTTCTATTCTTCCTCTAACTCCCACACCACCTCAAAATGTTTATCCTCTTATGCCTCATCTTGTCTCCCCGTCCCTAAGTCCACCACTTGCCCAACCTGCTTCCTCCCCACCTATTACTATAGGTCACCAAATCTCTCCTACTTTACCCCTACCTCCTCATAATACTCATCCTATGACAACTCGTGCAAAATGTGGTATTTTTAAACCCAAAGTCTTCTCTGTTGAATACAATTTAGAACCCAAAACTTTTCTGCAAGCTTCTAAAAGCCCATATTGGTTAGCTGCTATGCATGAGGAAATCTCAGCGCTCAAATAAACCAATACATGGGCATCAGTTCCTCCTCCTCGGGGAGCAAAAATTATTGGTTGCAAATAGGTTTTTAAAACCAAACACCACTCTGATTGTACCGTTTGTCGTTACAAACCTCGCCTTATTGCCAAAGGGTATGATCAAACTGAAGGCATAGACTACGACGAGACTTTTAGTCCAGTGGTCAATCCACCCTCCATTCGTACCACTATTGCTCTAGTAGTCTCTCGTGGTTGGCATATTAGACAACTGGATGTTTCAAATACTTTTCTCCATGGTGATTTAATGGAGAAAGTTTTCATGCAACAACCTCTAGGTTTTATTAATTCAGCTCATCCATCTGCTGTTTGTCTATTAAATAAAGCATTATATGGTCTTAAGCAATCTCCCCGTGCCTGGTACACTAAGCTTTATACCGCTCTAATACAATGGGGTTTCTCGGCGTCCAAATCTGACTCGTCCCTCTTCATTTGCTGCACAAACACCTCACTTCTCATTATGCTTGTGTATGTCGATGATATTATCATAACAGGCACATTTGACAGTCTCATTGATCAGCTTCTAACATACTTGCATTCAAAATTTAAAGCTCAAGATCTTGGACCGCTATCTTTTTTTCTTGGGATTTCTGCCACTTTAACTTCAGCAGGTATGCGTTTTTCGCAATCCCGGTATATAAATGACCTACTTCACAGGGCAAATATGGAATCATGCAAACCAGTTCCTACTCCTATGGTGGCTGGCCCAATCTTGTCACAAAAATCTGGCACCCCTCTATCTGACGGCTATCTCTATCGTAGTATTGTTGGTGGTCTACAGTACTGTTGCATGACTCGACCAGATATTGCCTTCGCCGTTAACAAAGTCTCCCAGTTTATGCATGCACCTTCAGACATACAATTGCAAGCCGTCAAGCGCATCCTTCGATACCTAAAAGGTACTCAATCATTAGGTATCTCATTCTCACCCTCCACAAGCTATACCTTGACTTGTTATACAGATGCCGACTAGGCCTCCTGTCCAGACGATAGAAAAAGCACAGGTGGATTTTGCATATTTCTTGGCAACAACTTAATTTCTTGGTCTTCGGCAAAGCAAAAAGTCGTTTCTCGATCCAGCAATTAATCCGAATATCGGAGTGTAGCAAATGGCACAGCGGAAGTTCTATGGATACAATCATTACTTATGGAGCTAGGTATCACACCTACATCCATACCTCTCATACTGTGTGACAATTTAAGTGCCATATATTTGGCGTCAAATCCGGTTCTTCACTCAAAGTCCAAACATGTAGAAATTGATTTACATTTTGTTCGGAAAAAAGTACTCAACAAGCTATTACTTGTCAAATTCACGCCTTCTGACAACCAATTAGCTGATGCCTTAACAAAACCCCTTCCGCCTACGAAATTTGGGTTGTTTACAGACAAGATCTTTGCCCTTCAGCCTTGATCTTGAAGGGAGATGTTAACGTATCCACTAACGAATTTAGTTCAGTTAGTACTTCTAGTTTAGTTGGCTTTTGAATCTTTACACCTACCGATGTATATGTACAAACAATCAGATGAATGACAAATGACAATATCATTTTCTCTCACTACTTTCTCTCTCTTTCTTGTTGCTTCCCTGCTCCTTCTCCGTTCAGTCATCGGAACAGCTTGCCTAAGGCAGATCTTCTGGAACTCTAACTAAAGCTTCATCCACATTGTAGCCCTCTTTTGCTGAAGTTTTGCAGTAGGGAACATTCCCTCTTGATGAACACCATTCCTGGGCTTTCTTTTCTGAGACCTGCTCAAAAGGGTAAGCTAAATAATTCAGAAACTCGACCTTCGTTAATACTCGATCAGTTTTATACCACTCGACTATGTCCATCATCGACGTCGATCTTGTTTCCAATCACCACAAATGGAAATGATTTTGGATTGGCTGGGTCTGCCTGTTAATTTCAAACTCTAGATCAATATCCTTCCAATAGGCCTTTAAACTAGAATTCATCTTATGAACTTTTTAATGCAACCATGAAAATGAAAAATATGATTGGTGCAAAGAATTCAACTTTCCTTCGGCCTGATCAACATAGAATCCTAATGAAATTTATAGTTTTTCGATTTCAACACGAGAGCTAAGCATGTTTTTCTGTGCAAAATAAGCTTTATGAAAAACATAAACTATTTTGAAAATTGAGCAATAAACTAAACAAAAATAAATATATAGATTAACGTAGAAAAACTTTTTCGAGAAAAAAATATGAACAAAGAAAATTACACTAAAATACAACAGTAAATTTTGCAACTAAAAATTATATGAATTTATAAAGAAAAACAAAATCATAAAATACATCTGTAATGCGAATTTATCAGCCCAACTCAAAAAAATACGAATCATCAAACTATAACAAACTATGCTTTTAACAATTGGATTCCATAAATCTAAAGTCGTGTTTTAACAATGTCGTGGGTCGTGATAATATGAAGAAATGCGAGAATAAAAACAAAAACAAAAACTTCAAACTTATTTGATGAAATCTTCATGCCAAGTGTGAAGTGCTTCTAACATCATGAGAACATTCACATCATAAACAAGTACACAGCAGTCTGCTCCTCTGTAGAATGCAACTCCAGGACTTTGAAACCTTTCTTGTCCTGTCGTATCTCAAATCTGTTGTGCGAAAAAACATTCAACTTATCCATTAAAGCTTTTTGATAACCTTTGATCATGCAAAACAAATATTATGACAACAAACTCACAAGGAGGTGTTCTCGGCTCAATTCGAGAGCTCCTCTAATGAAAACAATTCGAAAATAGATCAAATGATGTCCAATTGATGCGAAATTTGGAGGGAATCTAATATTATGAATGAAGATTATATCCTGCAAATTGTAAGTTAAAATATAATCAAACACAAGAACATGGTCATAAATATCCGTAACAGCCTCGAGAGTAACCTTAGTACAATTGGGGGAAAGTAATCTTCTAAGGAAAACTACCACGGCACAAGGCTTGGTTGCTCACCTTTTCTCTTCTATCTAAGGTCTTAGAAAGGATGAAGAGAAGATGAGGATTAAGAGTCACCAAGTAACCACGGACTTGACAACAATTGGAGTCTTAATCTCCACTCAAATTGATGAACAATTCGATGACTAACCTTAGTTGATGATGATAATGATCCGATGCTAGAGAGAAACGGTCTACTTGTTCTCATTCCCAAAAGTAATATGAAAATCACAAACTCCAATAGCCATGATTAAATGCAATCCTAAGGTGGTTTAAGGTCAATTAACACAAGGAGTTGATCTCAGCCGTGCATGCTTTGGATCTTCTATCTTCAATCGACAGTGGAGATAGTTTCTTCTTCAACAAGGCTGATTTTTAATCTCATGAGAATAACATTCAGCTGATGACTTATTTAAAATTTGAATTTGAAGGTTGGAGAATGGCGCCCTCAAGTGGAATGGATTGGGCCTTGATGGTGCGCCCGTGGCCATGTCTTGAACGCTCCCCTAGTGGGCCAAGCCTCTTGATGCTTGGTCTTCAAGTCCTTGTATGTCACACCTTGACTACAATTAACCTAACATTCATCTAATCTAACTACACAATCTAACACATGCATGCAATTTATAAATAAATTAACAAGAAGACCAATGTTTGCCAAATTCAAATGTAAGGATAGAAAATTATATAGAATTACTCTCGGGAAGATAAATTACCGTTTGAGTCTGAGTTGACTCCATTGGACCTTGAGTTGACCCCTCCGTGGCATTCCATGCAAGCATGTTGGTTGGCTTGCCGATGTCCTAAGAGGCTAGTTTCCTTTCCAAGCGATCCAGTATGTATGCCTTCACCTATAAAAACAATGCAAGAGTTAATAAAAGGATTAGTTATATTTTTAACTCTACCTTGAGAACGCGTCATTGATCTCCTAGGTATATCACTTTTACTAATATCATATAATAAATAAAATTTGAACATTATTGGTCTGTTCAAGTGTAGTAACCTACTTGCAAAGTGACCGGCTTATCTGCAGTTCCTTAGTGACAAAGTCGGCCCCATCGTAGTTTTGTACTCTGTTGGTTGAATTTTTTATACACGTATGTGATCTAGTTAGAGGCGCACAAATCTATAAAACTCTCCGCAATGTTCATTAAAAGTAGTCTTTTCAACCCAAGTGCTAATACTTGCTATTATCTAACTACGCTTATCTTTTTCACTTTGATAAATCATTAGCATCAAGTTATGGCAGGGCGATCAAGATGGTGAAAGACCAGAAATTCAGATTTTGGAATTTAATAATCAAGCAATTAATATGAATATATATAAAATATATTCTTTCAACTTACTAAAAGTGTTAAGATTTAATTAATTGTATTTAAAAAAGAGATATTATAGTGGTTGCAATCATTACCCATATCTCCCATTGTTTTTTTCTTAAAAAAAAAGCAATAATTATTGTGTATTATTAAGCTTTGACCTTCAAGACCATATTATTCTGTAACAAAAATTATTATTTTTTTATATTTATTTTACTGTATCATTGGATTCTATTCCGACATGAGAAGTAAGTTATACTTTTGCCATGACTTAAATTTTGAGGTTACTTGAATTAGCTTTTATGAGCATTACCTTCAAATTATTATGATCTCAATTATTTTATAATCATTGTATTTTTATTTATTTTTATTCATGTATTACTCTGATCTCACTCATCTATTCATCTATTGGCAGAGCTGAATCTCAGCTAAAATTCTTAGATCGAAGAAGTGCACAAAATGAATCCAAATTTCAAAACTAGCATTAAAACACGACCCTGAGTTACTCTTTTGGAGTTAATTATTTTACTACAAATATTCAAGATGAAAGCTTGACGATTGTAATTTTAATTGTGCTTTAAATCTCGGCGTAGAGGGGGATGCTTCTCGGCCAGAAACCGTTTCATACTCTCTAGGACACCAAAAAAGATCGAACCTCCTATTTTGATCCAAAGAACTCTTGGCCCAATACCCTACATAATCGGAAAATAATAAACCACATTATAGTTCAATTAGATGCATAGAAAATGTACAATAGGCCAAAGGATGTTCTATAGGTCAGACTCTAGTTTAGACTGAGTCTCTTGGAATCATCCCTAACATGAAAGTCTAATAATAATGGATAAATTTATCACATAGCACATTATCTCAACCATAAAAAGCATATCATAATATTATATTAACTTGGAAAAACTGCAACTAAAATTTTCATGCAGGCCCACGAGCGGGCCAAAAAGCCGATCCAGAGGTCCAAGGCTTGCAAGCCCAACCTCATACCACCCTATTTAAAGTGGGCCAGTTGAACCCAGGCCATAAACCCCAAGGTCGGACAGGCCGCATCTCAGCCTTGATTCAGCGCGTCGGCCGATGATCTAATCATCATCAATCTATTTAAATTGAAAATTCTAGGAAGTGATGAAACATCTCCTGTGAAAGTTGATCGGATTATAAATAAATTGTCTTCAAACCATCATTTATATCATGCATGAATGAATCTAAAGTAGAAAATATGGATGAATAGACATGTATTGACAACAAGATATCTATCTCTTAAGCTAGTTGTGGCTGCAAAGAAGTACTCTGATAACAGGGTTAGTACATACCTTCAACAGAGCAAGAGTTCCTTCTTCCCTAACAATAGTTTGCACACAATCCAAAAATACCTTTGTACTGGTTTGCAGATCCCTTTTGAAAACAAATAAACAAACACAACAAAAATATAACTTATCAAAATGCAAGATTTTAACTAGAACTATACATTATATTGTCATGCATTCATCTCATCATGCGAAAAGAAAAGTGAAGGTTATTGAGAATAACGACGTATAATAAGTCCAACCTGAACCATCAATCGTGTCTTAATAACATTGAGCGGAGTAGTTATAGCTCCCGTTAGAGCACCTGCATCATAAAAGACCAAAAACTTTCAAAATGTTATGGAAAGAGTAAGGCTCATAGCATGCAATACACTCCATATGCATACTTACCGTCAAATGCGTGTGTTTGTTCCGCTACTCCATGATCAAACAACATGAAATTGTAGCATGAGCTTTAAATCTATTATCCTTTTCTTGTTTTTGATAGAAAGAACATAATTTTCAAATGTCTATCTTTGGTACTAATACATGAGTTTCCAAAAGGGAAATTTGTAATATATTTCCTCTTGGTAAAGACTTGACATTGTGCATAAATGCTACAATAATCTATATCCTCTTTGACCTTCTTTTCCAAGTGTTACTTTTATCATAAGATGGATAGATGTGATGGAAGAAGGAACATAACTTGAGACTTTATGAAAGAACAAAAAAGTACTTAATCCAAATGAAAAAACGCTGAAATGTAAAAAAAAAAAAACAAAAGAAAGAAAGGAAATGCACCCTTTCAAAAAAAGTGAGAAATGAAAAAGACAATAGAGCAAAGTTAATCTTAAATGTGAATATTTTGCTGTCAATAAATGAATGTGAACAATGAATATATCAGCAAAAGCTCCAATTATGGCATTTTCTGGATCATTCAAATCTATCTTTGCCTGGTAAGTTACCGATATTAGTCATCAACACAAAAAATAGAAAACAAAAAATAATGCCCACTTGGAAGTACACGTTAGGCTTATTTATAACTACAAAAATTCTAAAAAAAAAAACAATTTGAAGGATAAATTACTAATGTAGATGACAACATTATTGGTTGTTTGTGAAGACAAATGCATAAATTAATATCATTCACTGATGAGTTGAACCAAATGTTTTATATTAACATTAAATGAAGAAAAAATATCATCATCTACCAATAAACATTAAAATAAACGTCCATCAACAAATTCAGGTTCATTCCAAGTTGCGGATACAAATGTTGAATACACTGAACATATAGACTATCACCCTAGCTTAAGTATAGTAGGAAAGGCAAAAGGAGAAAAAAAAAACAAAAAATAATGTGAAGGAAAGGGATGAAAACACATCAAATAATTCATGATGATTAGGAAGCTAACCGCAATTTTGTAACCTATCCTGAACTGCTCATAAATGCAAAATTGAATCTCATCAAAAGGCAAATCTCGCAGTAAAAATGATCCATATCCCTATAATTTCCAAAATGAAAGCAAGGTTACAAAATCATGTCAATTCTTAGTCACAGAACTATTCCCAAAGATCAAATTTATTAGGTCATAGAAACTGAATCATTTATAAGCTTTATATCGCGGAATAGAGAATTACGAACTGCATAGAGTCCTCTAAAACCTTCCTCATAAACAATAAGGCTGACAGCTTGAGGAGCTGATGTAAATTGTCCAGTTTGCATCCTTTGTTTAATAACCTAATTAAATAAAAGACTGGTTGAGTCAAAATCAAAGGGCCTCAAAACATTGAAAATACATGGTGAATTAAGAAACCTATGTTGGAACACGAATTAGTGAAACAGCAAAACCACCAACAGCACCAGCAGTCTGATTGATTCAAGAGCAGATAAAAACTTATCACGGAGAAATACTTCATAGAACATAAGAAATTTCATAGAGACAAACAATAATGTATACTCTCAGGCAAAAAAGAAATAATACAAGATTGTAAATGGACCATATCGTGTAAAAGAGTATTTTCCTCCACATCCTCTTTCTAGTCAATGTAAAAAAGATATTGAATAACAATAATCAAACAAAATACAAAGTATGACCCTGTGGAGCAAATGTGAGAATTAGAGTCAAGTCCAAATCAAAGTTGTTGTGCCATGCTTAAAGAAGTTATGAACTCATACCAAATGAGCTACAACATTGAGATTTTTAGGTACCATTCACAGCAACTTCTGCTTTGCAGACTCATAAACACCAACAAATATTGCAGAGGCCCTGAAATAAAATCCAGCTATCAATTCATAACTTATGTTTATATATACAGAAACTAATCGTGGAAAGCATTATAGTTTAACAAGGAAACAAACTCAAAAGAACAGACAAAACTAATGGAGCCAAAATATCAAATCATTTAAATCATTAACTATATCCGTATATGCAAATTATTTTCAGTCTAGTCCTTATACTAAAGAAATTGATTTTTTTTTTCAATAAAGGTTAAAACATTGAGAGTACGACAATCTAAAGTCGCAGCAATCAGATTACAGATTAGTGCAATAAAAATGTGTATTTTTCATTGGTAAAAGATGTATATCAAAATGAAAACTATACGAAGTGAGAGAGCAATAAAAAAAAAAGTGCATTGAAATATAAGAATATTGTAAAAAAGAGCTTACGAATTAAAAAAGAAAACCTCAACATGAAGATGAGGTTATACTCATTAGCTACTCGGTTACCTTTTATCCCATATTTATTTAAAAAAAACACAGAGACTTACTAGTTTGCATTAAGCAAACAGACACTCTAAAAGTTTGTGATTATTTTAAAAATGATAACTACGTCTCAAGATTATTCATCTCATATGACGAAATTCATTATCCGCTAATGGGAAAAAGAATATTTAAAAGACATAACATCAAAATTGTGTGAGCCTATTGATATAGCATAAATCAAATCTTTACTCGTGGCCTCTGTTTGATGAAATTTCCTTTTGATCGTTTAGCATATATATAGAGGCGAGTTTAAAACTTTATTTTTAGTATATAATTTAGAAAATTTGAAAATTTTGGTCAATAAGTGTTTAACATTGGACAAATTCTAGTATTTATGAAGTTTGGAAAGTCGAGAATATATAATTGGATCTTATGAGTTTTATCATCAATGCACGTATGATCTGACTATGTACAAGGTCAACCGTCATTTCTTTCCGATTTTGGTTCCTAGTTTCAAGTTAGTACTCATCTAAAAACTCTAGTGTTTTGATTGAGATTTTAATGTCGAATTTCTTTTAGGTTCTAACAATTTTATGGATTACGATGTTTGTGTCTGATAACACGTTTCGATTGGTCGATAAGACTGTAGCCGTCATTGAGGCAGGAGTTTATTTTTATGTCCAGCATCATTGTTTTCATAAACTTTATTTTGAGACGTTTTCTCATACGAAATGACATGTCTATTTTAGGGCTCGTCGATTTTGTTATACTATTTATTATTTTTCACTAGACATATTTATTATGAGCGTGCACATTACATTAATGATCACCTTGGTCGTGTGAACCAAGTTTGATCAAATGAGTGGCTTCATTTTCGCTGGGATTTTACACGATATACAGTAGGCCTATTTTATTTATCTACCACACTATAGCAAAAGACTTTAATGTTTGCCCTACTATTCGTTTATCAAACTATTTTTTTATGAAAATATTTTATGCTTAACATTTTCTTAAATTCATTGTTGAATGTAAAACTTTATCTTTATTGAGTTAGTCGTTCACCACAAAAGACTTCCTTTTTCCTTAGGTAAGATTCGTATAGGCAGGAAGTAGCTGTTCGTGGAAGGAGATTTTTTCTCTTTTCTTTCATTCCATCTTAAGTGGTTTATTTCTCTTCTTGCTTTGGTCCACTCTACTTATTTTCTTCTCTCAGAGTGGTCTGTAATTCTATATTTGAAAGTTACACATTTTATTTCCTTGCATAGTACTATTTGGAATATATTGATTGTACTATCTTATAATTTTGTGATTGCTATGTGAAAGCATTAACAATTAATTATCTATGATGGTTGAATGCATTTTTTTCCCTTTTGAAAATCTATTTGCAACCAATAACTTTCTAATTTAGAGGACAAGTAACAAGAGACCATGTATTAATTCAGTTTGCATGGCCTCAAGCCATTGTTTGTGTTTAGATGCCTAATGATACGTGAGAAGTTTAAAAGGATCAGCTTGAGGAGTAGTATAATACACCTTCGGTTTGAATATGCCCGATTTTGATCTAGTAGTCATCGGATGAATATTGGTACTCTCATTCCTGTTTGACTGTTTGATGTGCCTCGGGGTCAATCGATTCAGAATCTATCATGGACTTTTTCTAACAATTATTCAAGTGTTTATTCTATAGGGTATCACGAAGGAATGAGCCATAAAGATATCCAATAGTTCAAGTCACCGTACTCTTACATTAAGACATTCATCAAGGTGAGACATAAATGGAAGATCGAACACACGTCCAAGGGTTATTAGATTTTCCAAGAAAACTATCGTGAAACTTACCTCCAAGGAATGTGTGGCATATTAGACATCCTTACCAACTTTATTAAAACAAGTGTTCTTCATAAAGAATATAGCTGACATCTAAGGGTTTCTAGAAAAAGTTGGATTGAGAAATTTGGACATCATTTGCTTAGTCAACAAGATCAATTACAGAGAGACTTGTTCTCACAAAGAAGTCCAAGCACAAGGCCAATCCGAGTTCAACCCCCTTTCTAGAAGATGTTAGCTAATGTTTGTATCTTTGAGTGTTTTGTTGAACATTATGCTTTCATATTATATTTAATATTGATGGTGGGGGATCACTTAGATTTAAGGGGACAACAAGGACTTGGGAGAAGCCAAATTGGTTTCTTACCCAATTTGACCAAGCACACTTTAGGGTGTTTGTCCTTTTAGGACAAAACTCTCTAGGGTTTTTGAAAACCTAATGGCAGCTCAAAGGATAGTATATATACATCCTTATAAGCCATTCTAAGGACTTTTTTGTTGAATCAAAAATCATGTTGAAGTTTTCTTCAAGCTTGGAGAGCCATCTCCCACAATCGGCCACTCTCCCCTTGGTGTGTAATATCCGAGCGGTGTGAGCCACCATTGATACCACCTTTTGCAAGTACAAGTGGTGTAATATCCCATAAATTTTTAATGATTTAAGTTAATAGATTCGGTTAAACTAATTGGTGAGGGTTGTGGGACTAGGTGGTGAGCCTTGTGAGGGTTGTGGGACAGTCGTAGGTAGGTGATGAGCCTTGTGAGGGTTGTAGGACAGTCGTAGGTAGGTGGTGAGCCTTGTGAGGATTGTGGGATAGTCATATGTAGGTGGTGAGCCATGTGAGGGTTGTGGGACTAGGTGGTGAGCCTTGTGAGGGTTGTGGGACAGTCGTAGGTAGGTGATGAGCCTTGTGAGGGTTGTAGGACAGTCGTAGGTAGGTGGTGAGCCTTGTGAGGATTGTGGGATAGTCATATGTAGGTGGTGAGCCATGTGAGGGTTGTAGGACAGTCGTAGGTAGGTGATGAGCCTTGTGAGGGTTGTGGGACAGTCGTAGGTAGGTGATGAGCCTTGTGAGGGTTGTGGGACAGTCGTAGGTAGGTGGTGAGCCTTGTGAGGATTGTGGGATAGTCATATGTAGGTGGTGAGCCATGTGAGGGTTGTGGGACTAGGTGGTGAGCCTTGTGAGGATTGTGGGATAGTCATATGTAGGTGGTGAGCCATGTGAGGGTTGTAGGACAGTCGTAGGTAGGTGGTGAGCCATGTGAGGGTTGTAGGACAGTCGTAGGTAGGTGGTGAGCCTTGTGAGGGTTGTAGGACAGTCGTAGGTAGGTGGTGAGCCATGTGAGGGTTGTAGGACAGTCGTAGGTAGGTGATGAGCCTTGTGAGGGTTGTGGGACTAGGTGGTGAGCCTTGTGAGGATTGTGGGATAGTCATATGTAGGTGGTGAGCCATGTGAGGGTTGTGGGACTAGGTGGTGAGCCTTGTGAGGATTGTGGGATAGTCATATGTAGGTGGTGAGCCATGTGAGGGTTGTAGGACAGTCGTAGGTAGGTGGTGAGCCTTGTGAGGGTTGTAGGACAGTCGTAGGTAGGTGGTGAGCCTTGTGAGGATTGTGGGATAGTCATATGTAGGTGGTGAGCCATGTGAGGGTTGTAGGACAGTCGTAGGTAGGTGGTGAGCCATGTGAGGGTTGTAGGACAGTCGTAGGTAGGTGGTGAGCCATGTGAGGGTTGTGGGACAGTCGTAGGTAGGTGATGAGCCTTGTGAGGGTTGTGGGACAGTCGTAGGTAGGTGATGAGCCTTGTGAGGGTTGTGGGACTAGGTGGTGAGCCTTGTGAGGATTGTGGGATAGTCATATGTAGGTGGTGAGCCATGTGAGGGTTGTGGGACTAGGTGGTGAGCCTTGTGAGGGTTGTAGGACAGTCGTAGGTAGGTGATGAGCCTTGTGAGGGTTGTGGGACTAGGTGGTGAGCCTTGTGAGGGTTGTAGGACAGTCGTAGGTAGGTGGTGAGCCATGTGAGGGTTGTAGGACAGTCGTAGGTAGGTGGTGAGCCTTGTGAGGATTGTGGGATAGTCATATGTAGGTGGTGAGCCATGTGAGGGTTGTAGGACAGTCGTAGGTAGGTGATGAGCCTTGTGAGGGTTGTAGGACAGTCGTAGGTAGGTGGTGAGCCTTGTGAGGATTGTGGGATAGTCATATGTAGGTGGTGAGCCATGTGAGGGTTGTAGGACAGTCGTAGGTAGGTGGTGAGCCTTGTGAGGGTTGTGGGACAGTCGTAGGTAGGTGGTGAGCCATGTGAGGGTTGTAGGACAGTCGTAGGTAGGTGGTGAGCCATGTGAGGGTTGTGGGACTAGGTGGTGAGCCTTGTGAGGATTGTGGGATAGTCATATGTAGGTGGTGAGCCATGTGAGGGTTGTAGGACAGTCGTAGGTAGGTGATGAGCCTTGTGAGGGTTGTGGGACTAGGTGGTGAGCCTTGTGAGGATTGTGGGATAGTCATATGTAGGTGGTGAGCCATGTGAGGGTTGTGGGACTAGGTGGTGAGCCTTGTGAGGATTGTGGGATAGTCATATGTAGGTGGTGAGCCATGTGAGGGTTGTGGGACTAGGTGGTGAGCCTTGTGAGGATTGTGGGATAGTCATATGTAGGTGGTGAGCCATGTGAGGGTTGTGGGACTAGGTGGTGAGCCTTGTGAGGATTGTGGGATAGTCATATGTAGGTGGTGAGCCATGTGAGGGTTGTAGGACAGTCGTAGGTAGGTGGTGAGCCTTGTGAGGATTGTGGGATAGTCATATGTAGGTGGTGAGCCATGTGAGGGTTGTAGGACAGTCGTAGGTAGGTGATGAGCCTTGTGAGGGTTGTAGGACAGTCGTAGGTAGGTGGTGAGCCTTGTGAGGGTTGTGAGACAGTCGTACGTAGGCGGTGAATCTTGTGAGGGTTGTGGGACTAGGTGGTGAGCCTTGTGAGGGTTGTGGGACAGTCGTAGGTAGGTGGTGAGCCTTGTGAGGATTGTGGGATAGTCATATGTAGGTGGTGAGCCATGTGAGGGTTGTGGGACTAGGTGGTGAGCCTTGTGAGGATTGTGGGATAGTCATATGTAGGTGGTGAGCCATGTGAGGGTTGTGGGACAGTCGTAGGTAGGTGGTGAGCCTTGTGAGGGTTGTGGGACAGTCGTAGGTAGGTGATGAGCCTTGTGAGGGTTGTGGGACTAGGTGGTGAGCCTTGTGAGGGTTGTGGGACAGTCGTAGGTAGGTGATGAGCCTTGTGAGGGTTGTAGGACAGTCGTAGGTAGGTGGTGAGCCATGTGAGGGTTGTGGGACTAGGTGGTGAGCCTTGTGAGGGTTGTGGGACAGTCGTAGGTAGGTGGTGAGCCATGTGAGGGTTGTAGGACAGTCGTAGGTAGGTGGTGAGCCTTGTGAGGGTTGTGGGACAGTCGTAGGTAGGTGGTGAGCCATGTGAGGGTTGTGGGACAGTCGTAGGTAGGTGATGAGCCTTGTGAGGGTTGTAGGACAGTCGTAGGTAGGTGGTGAGCCTTGTGAGGGTTGTGGGACTAGGTGGTGAGCCTTGTGAGGATTGTGGGATAGTCATATGTAGGTGGTGAGCCATGTGAGGGTTGTAGGACAGTCGTAGGTAGGTGGTGAGCCTTGTGAGGGTTGTGGGACAGTCGTAGGTAGGTGATGAGCCTTGTGAGGGTTGTGGGACAGTCGTAGGTAGGTGGTGAGCCATGTGAGGGTTGTGGGACTAGGTGGTGAGCCTTGTGAGGATTGTGGGATAGTCATATGTAGGTGGTGAGCCATGTGAGGGTTGTAGGACAGTCGTAGGTAGGTGGTGAGCCTTGTGAGGGTTGTGGGACAGTCGTAGGTAGGTGATGAGTCTTGTGAGGGGTGTGAGACAGTCGTACGTAGGCGGTGAATCTTGTGAGGGTTGTGGGACTAGGTGGTGAGCCTTGTGAGGATTGTGGGATAGTCATATGTAGGTGGTGAGCCATGTGAGGGTTGTAGGACAGTCGTAGGTAGGTGGTGAGCTTGTGAGGATTGTGGGATAGTCATATGTAGGTGGTGAGCCATGTGAGGGTTGTGGGACAGTCGTAGGTAGGTGGTGAGCCTGTGAGGGTTGTGGGACAGTCGTAGGTAGGTGATGAGCCTTGTGAGGGTTGTGAGACAGTTGTACGTAGGCGGTGAATCTTGTAAGGGTTGTGGGACTAGGTGGTGAGCCTTGTGAGGATTGTGGGATAGTCATATGTAGGTGGTGAGCCATGTGAGGGTTGTAGGACAGTCGTAGGTAGGTGGTGAGCCTTGTGAGGGTTGTAGGACAGTCGTAGGTAGGTGGTGAGCCATATGAGGGTTGTGGGACAGTCGTAGGTAGGTGATGAGCCTTGTGAGGGTTGTGAGACAGTCGTACGTATGTGGTGAGTCTTGTGTAGATTGTGGGCTAGTTATGTGTAGGCTGTGGGTATTGTGCAGGCTGTGGGTGAGTTGTACATAGATTGTGAGTCTTGTGTTTGTGGGTCAGTCGTGCGTAGGAGGTGACTCTGGTGAGGTTCTGAGGTTATGAGTCTTGCGTACGTGGTGGGTTGTAGGTACGGATGTGGATGTGAAGTCCTCGTTAGTGGGTCATAGTATGCAGGTTGTGAGTCGTAGGTACGTGTGTGATGTGATGTGGATGTCAAGTCGTTATTAGTTGGTATGGTTAGTATACAGCATGTTTAAGCATTAGAGAGTAGAGGAGATGAGGAACAGGGCCACCTGACTATGTGGGACGGAGGGACGTAACGCCACGTGGTCGAGGTTAAAACCGAGGGACGGCGATACGTAACGCCTCGGGGTCCGTTAGAAAGGTTAGAGTAAGGGGCCACCTGACTACGTGGGACGGTGGGACGTAACGCCACGTGGTCGAGGTTAAAACCGAGGGACGGTGATACGTAACCTCTCGGGGTCCGTTGGAAAGGTTAGAGTACGGGGCCACCTGATTATGTGGGACGGCGGGACGTAACACCATGTGGTCGAGGTTAAAACCGAGGGATGGCGATACGTAACGCCTCGGGGACCGTTATAAAAGTAAACAGTGCGGTGTGGGGGTTTGGGCGTGACTTATGGACCCCGTTTCTGGAGGAACCGGAACGGCGGGACGTTCCGGTAAACAGTGCAGTGTACGGACTGACTGCCCGGTGCGGTTACATTCCAAACCTCGGTGAGATGATAACAACGTGTGTAGAGACGTGCATGTGTTAGGATTGCATAACCAGTTTTCATGCTTTATGTTTATATTTCAGCATTATACTTGCTAAGCTTTGAGCTTATGGTGTGTTCTGTGGTGTAGGTGCCGGGGTGAAGGAGGGTGAGTACCGAGAGCTTGACCAGGAGTAGGTAGCAGTTGGTGGTGTGCGACCAAGGCCCCGGTTGATGGCAGTGTTAGGACGACCCGACCTAGTAGGAATTGCAGTATGTTGTCGTTCAGGAGTAGGTTACTTTGCGAGGGCATTGAGTATTTTGTTGTATATAACCATAGTTAAGGGTGGCGTGTCACCATTATAATGTGGACTCTCTTCATTATTGGTTGGTAGCTCCGTTTTTCTTACTGGTGTGATGATTGTCTGGAGATTTCGTATGTTGGTTAGATGGTTAGAAACATTCGGGAATTGTTGAGGATTTGTTTGCAAGTACTTAGCATTTCAGGGGCGCCATTTTCAAGCGTTACTCTGCTGAAATTTTTGGGGAGGACGCCGTGGTGCCTAACGGTTAAGATTAAATTAACGAGTCTAGGCAGTTAGGTAAGACATAAGAGAGTTTCAGAATGTTAGTTTTAAATTCTGCTGCGTGAGCCTTATTGGAAGTGTAAGCAAATGAGATAGTTGAGAGAGTCATACAGTATCAGTGCAGTACTAGTGAGTTCCTGTAGCGAACCGGGTCGTGGAGATTCGGGGCGTTACAAGTGGTTCCTCTCTTAGACTATTCCCTTCATCTTCCTCTTTCCTTAGAGGTAGATATCTTCAGCAAGAGTTTAACAAATTCTCATCCACGCTAGTTGGAGTGCATCTTGATTCAAGAGAGAGCCAAGTCCTAGAATGTGTTGTTTATCACCTTTTCGACCAGCAATCAGTCTTTCATCCATAAAGCTGCAACCACAATGAGTTAGCATCTAATTTTTGGAGAAAATAAACCCCACACATACAGCTTTAACCAGCTACAAGAATTGCATCTATTCATTTCCACACAAGAGAATTATGCCCCTCCAAAGTTGATACATTGTTCTTGGTCAGAGCAGCAATCTGAGCTCTGGCGACCTTCACCATTTTAGTCATAACGTTTGAACTACAAAGACTTACTCCATGATATTTGAAGGGCCTTTTCTCCACTCTTGAAAGCAGCTTCTTTCAAAATTTCAGCTTCAAAATACAAGTGCAGCTTGATTTATTGCTACTCAAAGTTGCTGTATGTTTCTCGCAAAACAACAGGTTCAATTTTTCATGTGTTTCAAAGTTCCCCATTTTGAGGCACGTCACTGTTGGCATAAAATATCTTCACCCGAAAATAAAATAGGAGGGGCAGAGGATGAAACGAGAAAAACACCTCTCAAATAGCAGTTTAATCCACCAAAGCCCAATAATAATCAAGCAATCAAACCAAGAGTGAGACACAAACACTTTTAAGGTGGAAAATCCCAAAACGGGTAAAAACTACCAGACCCGATTCGGCCGCTTAAAAACATCCACTATCAATCAATAACAATGGGTACACCAAGGTCACAAAAGACAACATCATCATCCACTTAAATAGATGACACAAAAGTAAATAAAACTCATTGAACTTCTTCAGTTTGGCTTGATACAGAGGTCTCAAATATCCAGAGAAGTTAGCAGCTTTATTGCAGGAACCGAAACCATGCACACTCCAAGGACCATAAACCACCCCCTTTTATTGCCATGGCTAGCAGCACTAAGAGCCTTCAAAAAACTCTGAAGGAAGATGGGGAGAAGATAAAGCCAATGCTTTGAGTCTTTCTTCTACTCTATGTGTCTTCCCTTTTACTCTCTATGTCTATTGTCCAAGACAACCCTCACAAAAATAGCTTCTTAGACAAGTCTTCTGCTCTTGAAGCTACTACAACAAGCTTCTTATTTTATTTATTTTATTGTTGTTTGTTGGGACATTGCCCATTATTGATCCAAGCCTACTCATTTGGTTTCGAATCTCAACAAAAAACTTCCCTTCCGACTCATGTGGTGGGCTCCAACAAACCTGCTCTTCACTGACAAGTTTCGAGCTTCTCCTTCGATAAAGCCTTCATCAACATATCTGAACTGTTCTCACTAGTTTGCACTTTTGCCAAGTGAAACTGCTTCGTCTTGAACAAGTCTCGAACCCAATGCTACCTCACATCAATATGCTTGGATCTCGAATGAAAAGACGAATTCTTAGAGAGGTGGATAGCGCTCTGGCTATCACTGAACACAACGTATTTCTCTTGGTGCAAACCCAATTCCTCAAGGAATCTCCTCATCCACAAAACCTCCTTGCAATCCTCTGTAATCGCAATGTACTCAGCTTCTGTGGTGGACAACGCAACACACTCTTGCAGCTTCGATTGCCAAAGCATGGCTCCCCCTGCAAAAGTCATCAAGAATCCTGAAACGGACTTCTTGGGATCAACATCACTGGCCATATCTAAATCAGTATAATCAACTAGCATAGAATCACTGCTACTAAAACACAGACACAGCCTGGAAGTACCTCGAAGATATCTGAGTATCTATTTCACCGCTTCCCAGTGTTCTTTACCAGGATTGGAGAGGAACCGGCTAACTACTCCAACAGAATGAGCAATATCGGGTTGAGTACAAACCATGGCGTACATCAAACTGCTAACTACAGACGCACAAGGAACTCAACTCATGTCTACCTTGTCTTTCTCACTTGTAGGACATTGCTTCGAATTGAGCTTAAAGTAATCTGTAAGTGGAGAATACATAACTTTGACCTTGCTTATGTTGAACGTTTTAAATACCTTCTCGATGTAGTCTTCTTGAGACAACCACAATTTTTCATTCTTCCTATCACGAGAAATCTTCATATCAAGTATCTTTTTTGCTGCACCCAAGTCTTTCATTGCAAAAGACTTGCTCAACTCTCTCTTCAACTTAGCAATTTTGCTAGTATCATGGCTTATGATTAACATATCATCAATATACAAGAGGAGAATAATGAAGTCGTCATCGGAATACCTCTTGATGAACATACAATGGTCTGACAATGTCTGACTGTACCCGTGGCTCACCATGAAAGAGTCAAACTTCTTGTACCAATGCCGTGGAGCTGGTTTGAGGCCCTACAAGCTCTTTTTCAACTTCCACACAAGTTGTTCTTTTCCTCTGACTTTGAATCCCTCAGGCTGCTCCATGTAAATCTCTTCCTCCAAGTCACCATGAAGAAAAATAGTTTTCACATCAAGTTGTTCGATCTCCAAATTCAAACGTGCAGCTAAACCAAGAGCAACTTGAATCGAGGACATCTTCACCACCGGTGAGAATATTTCTTCAAAGTCGATTCCCTTCTTCTGACCATACCCCTTCACAACTAACCGAGCCTTGTACCTTGGCTGCGAGCTTGCATTTTTGGTCTTCAACTTGTAGACCCATCTGTTTTTTAGAGCTTTCTTGTCTTGGGGTAATTTCACCAAGTCATAAGTGTGGTTCTCATGAAGAGATCGCATCTCCTCTTCCATGGCTTCCAGCCACATTTTCTTCTCATTAACGGAAGTGGCCTCTTGGTAAGTGTCTGGCTCTTCGGCATTTGTGAGCATCACATATTCATCTGAAGTGTATCTCGTCGAAGAGCGCCACTCTCTAGTGGATCTTCTCAAAGGAGGTTCGTCTGGCAATTTTTGAACCTCTTCTTCGACTTGCTCAGTCGGTTCAACACCATCAGCTGTGGGGATTTTTCCATTTGTGGGACCGGTATCATACTCCGATTCTGCTCCCCCTTGATAGGAATGCTCTACAGATCTAGAGATTGGATCCAAATTGATCAGATCATCACTGTACATGTCTGCCATTTATGCCTTATCGATGTCTTTGATGCCTTGGTCTTCTACGAACACTGCATCTCTGCTTCTGACTAACTTTTTCTGCATCGGATCGTAGAACCTGTAGTCAAACTCATCAAGATGATAATCAACAAACAGACACAGCCTCGTCTTCACATCGACCTTCAACTGCTCATCTTTCGGAATGTGAACAAACATCTTACACCAAAAGATGCGCAGATGATTATAAGAAACTTATTTTCCTGACCACATCCTGTCTGGAACTTCGAAACCCAACGGAACACTCGACGTGAGATTCAAAACATGAACTACTGTACTCAAGGCTTCCCCCAAAAGGACCTTGGCAACTGTGACTGCAAAAACAAATATCTCACCCTCTCAACAAGTGTCCTGTTCATTCTCTCAGCTAACCCGTTCAACTGAGGAGTCTTCGGAGGTATCTTTTGATACTAAATACCTTGCCTTCTGCAATACTCATCAAAAGGACCGTAGTACTCGCCTTCTTTATCTGTTCGAATACACTTAAACTTCACATTTGTTTCTCTTTTCACACGAGCATGAAACTACTTGAAAATATCTAACACTTGATTTTTTTACTTCAACATATACACCCAAATCTTCCTTGAATGATCATCGACGAAAGTCACAAAGTACAATGCACCACCAAATGTTCTTGTTTTCATCGGATCGTAGACATTGGAATCCAACATGCTAGTATGCTCGGTTTCTGCGAGAAAGAACTCTCTTGAAGGCTACTTGAGTCTGCTTACCTGCCAAATAGTAAAAACACCGCTTTAGAGAGCCATTTTTCATACTTGATAGTAAGTTCTTCTTGGTTAGAAGCATCAATTTCTTCTCGCTTATATGGCTAAGCTAGTTGTGCCAAAGTTCTACCCCACCTTCATCGTCCACCGCATGGATTATGAAATCCGCGATCTTCGCGTGCATCACATACAATGAGGAACATTTTTCTCCCTTCGCTACAATCAAAGAGCCTTTGGTGAGCTTCTATTTTCTATCACGAAAGGTGTTGTCAAACCCTTCGTCGTCGAGCTTGCCAGTCGAGATCAAATTCATGCGGATGTCGGGATGTGTTTCACACCTTGTAACACCCGGTTCTATTAAACCAATTTCTATTCCGTTATTTAATAGTAAGCATGTTGTGAAGAAAATTGAGGGAAATATTAATTAGGTTAATGAGTGACTAAGTAAGGGCATAGTGGTAAATTGAGAGCTTATAATGGATAACCTATTTAAAGAAAGAGGCTTTGTGATTAATACACTATAGCCGCCACTATTCTACTTACCATTTCTCTTTCAGCCTTCAGCTCTGCAGCAGAACCCTCTAGGCGATTCCCTCGCCCGATTTTCCTTCAACCTAGGTACGTTTTCCTCATTTTCTTATGTTTTAGTAGTTAGATGACTGAGGGAGTGCAATGTGAGGATTTCTAGGATGCTGCAAGTGAGAGTAGGTTCGGGTTATTGGTGATAAATGAAAATGCATGAGTAGCAGAGTTTCAAACTAGTTTCCTTGAAGTTCTGGTTGATTTCTGGTGAAGCTTAGTGAGAGTTTGATTGATGCTCTGTTGTGACTCTAGGTGAACAAAATTTCTAGAGTAGTTTGAAACCGAGCATTTCCAAGAGAGCCAGGTAAGTAGAGTATGCTTGTGCCTTCGGGCCTACATCACAAAACAGTAGGGTTGTGCATGCTTGAATATGTTTGTATGTCATGCATCATATTTTAAAAATTATGCGAAAATGAATTTACATGAAATGGCATGGTAAGGAATGAACAGACTGTAACAGTTGTTAAGGGAACTAATCCGCCCTTTAATCAAGAGAGAGAATGTATGACTTTGGGGGAAGTGATCCAAACCCCAATTTCACAGGGGGATCTAAACAGTTGTTAAGGGAACTAATCCGCCCCTTAATCAAGAGAGAGGATGTATGACTTTGGGAGAAGTGATCCAACTCCCAATTTCACAGGGTGATCAGATCAGAAACGAATGCATATGCAACTGAGATGAGAAAGTAGAAACTGCATGTTTAGGAATTTATGTTTCAGCATTCCATTTTATTATTGCTTTACTTATTTAGCATTAGGCTAATAGATGAGTTTTGTGATGTAGGTGAAGAAGCATCAGAAGGTGTGTTCTCTGAACATGTTGAGGATTAGGCTGTTAGGTGAGCACTTCAATGCCACGGATTGGTGATTCTGATGAGGCGGTTTAACTGGTGTCAGTAGATGAGAAGGTTTAGTGAACCATGATACAATTTATATATATTGGGAGTTTTAGTGACAATAGTGGTTTTGGATGTTTTGGATACAATCTGAGTCTTTTTCTAATAATGATACTCTGTTAGTTCTTTTAAAGTGACCTTTACCAAATTTTGGAGTAATACACGGATTTAAGTAGTTTTGAATGATTTTTTGTAAAATGCTCAGGTTCCTTGGTAGTCGGAGTTTCTCTGTGTTTAGAGTGAAATATGCTGTTATGCTGAGTTGTTGTTTTTGTTGTCTGTCGAAAGACATTGTCTACCGATAGATGTAGACGGGTAAATCGTCCGGCTGACGTCATCGGATGATGTCTTCAGTAAAGCCATCGAATGATGTCTTCAGTAAAAGCCATTGGATGATGTCTTCAGGAAAAGCCATCGGATGATGCCTTAGTAAAAGCTATCGGTAGATGTGCATAATGAGTTTTGTCGTTTAGTGATCGGTGGATGTCGTGTATAAGACCTATCGGAAGATGTAGTAGAAGTGTTGTCGTTTAGTGATCGGTAGATGTAGGAAGTAATTTGTCGTTTAGTGACTGGATGATGTGCTCTGTTTTGTTTGTGATTAGAAGACTTTCTTTTGTCGTTTAGTGACCGGACAACGTGATCAGTTTTCTCTTTCTCTTTCAACCAACTGCCTTGAATATTTTAATTTTTTAGTAAAGATTGTTTTCATATGATGATTTTTCCGCTGCAAGTTTTAACATTTTAAGAGTCAAAATCTTGACCATTGAATGAAATTTTAAATTTTTTTCAAGAGTCATAGTTCGGTACAGTAGTATGTGTAACAAACCGGGTTTATATAATTCGGGGCGCTACAGTATGGTATCAGAGACATTTAGTTAAACCGTTCAAAAGATTACTCATCAGTGCCGATCGTCGCATGGGAGTACTCCAACAACTGTAAGTGTTTATGTTAACCTTAGTTATTAGATGTTTATGAGGGTAGTTAAACTTGAACAGGAGTATAGAAAATGACTAGACGACCAGGAAGACCAAGAGTACCAAGAGAGATGCCCAACTTGAGAACTGAAGAAGATCCTAGCGTGATTAGGCAAACAGACCTAGTGCGTCAGCAGTCTGATCAGTTAGGAGTGCTGTTGAACCGAGAGGTACAAGGAAGTGCCAACTCGAGTTCTAGCAATGAACATTCTGGAGATAGATTCAGGAGGCTACGACCACCTACGTTTGATGGACAGTCATCTGATCCGATTATTGCTGAAGGGTGGCTTAGAAAGATTGAGAGTATGTTTAGGTGCGCCAACATTGGAGAAGGAAACAAGGTCACATTGGCAACGTTTCATTTGGCTGGTGATGCTCAACTCTAGTGGGAAACAATAGAGACCACCACTGATGTTTTGGCGATGCCTTGGTCACAATTCAAGGACATTTTCTACGAGAAGTATTTCAACAGTACTGTCCAAACTGCAAAGAAGTTGGAATTTCTGAACTTGAAGCAGACAGGGTCTGTGGCCGAGTACAATAGGCAGTTCGAGTCCCTGTCCAGGTTTGCTGGACATTTTGTTCACAGGGACGAGGATAAGGTGTTCAAATTTGTGCATGGGCTGAAGCTGGAAATTTACGGAGGAGTTAAATTTTGTGGTATTAAAGGCTTGTCATTCAGTGAAGTTGTGTCTACTGCTCTGGAAGTGGAAGAAGCTGAAAGGAAGTGTGTTGGACCAAAAGAGGTGCCACAAAAGTCGGTCCAGCCATACCAACAAAGAGGAACGAAGAGGCCTAGTGAAGGCCAGAGTAGCCAAGGAACAGGAGGGATGCCACGACCCCGTTAAGGGCCGAGACTAATTCATATTTTCGTGGAACTTTCACTTACAATATTCTCTCTGCACACATTTTTTTTTAGAAAGAACTTTAAACCATTGTCATATCTGACAAAACTAACTCTTCAAAACTCGACTCATCCAATACACTGTCGGCATAACTAGACGCAGAGCAGGGCGACTAAACTCAGACATTGATTTCATAACACGATCGGGCAGAAGGAAGGTGCCCTCAGACCTCACGACTTCATCGTATGCGGGGCTGCATGGATTTACAAATATCCACCGATCAACATGTGTATCCCACATGCCACATTAAACTTAATCCGATCGGTAATGATAAAACTTATATACACTCATCCGATAAAATAAACAACATCGTCCGGTAGGATAAACAACATCATCCGATTGACATGCGTATCTCACGTGACACATTAAGACTCCATCCGATCACTAGACGACAAAACTTATATACACTCATCCGATGAAGTAAACAGCATCATCCGATTATAAAACGACATAGTTTAAACTACTCCTACCGATGACGTCAGCCGGATGATTTACTCATCCGATCAAAACAGCACTACTCACATCATCCGATTACTCATCTTTACTCACATCATCCGATCACAAAACGACAAAGTTTAGACTACTCCAGCCGATGACGTCAGCCGGATGATTTACTCATCCGATCAAAACAACACTACTCACATCATCCGATTACTCATCTTTACTCACATAATTCGATCACAAAACGAAAAAGTTTAGACTACTCCAGCCGATGACGTCAGCTGGATGATTTACTCATCCGATCAAAACAACACTACTCACATCATCCGATTACTCATCTTTACTCACATCATCCGTTAACTCATCTTTACTCACATCATTCGATCACAAAACGACAAAGTTTAGACTACTCCTGCTCTGACTTAAACATAAACTCAATATGAGTATACTTAGCGGAAGACTTCATTAAAACAGATCATCACATATATATAAATCCTCAAAATCATTCTCGAGCTTAGAAGCTAAAACATGTAATATCCGAAAATATAACGCTCTTAAGAGAAATCCCATCCTACTTAAAAATTGTATTAGTCATATTCTAGTATCTAATGACATGAGAAAACTTGTCCTATTTTAAACTCAGTTTTTGTAATCCTTACTGACATCACATGAGCAGTAACCACGGGTCATAATCGCCTTTTCCAGCCACGCACTGTCACCCTGAGCGCATCCAGCAACCAGCCTTAGACTTCCTCATTGGATTTGGAATCCTCACCTGTTAATTCTTCACCTACATCATAAGGTTTAAACTATAAACCTAATACTTAGTAAAGAATGCAATGCTAACACATATGCATGAATGCACAGTTTAAAGAAACGCATTCTCATGAATCTTTTCTTGTTCTTATTCATATTCAAGTTCATATTCATCTTTTATATTCATCATTCATATTCATCATTTACATTGTATGGATTAAGAAAGGATTTGTGCCGGTAAAGGGGGTTCGACAGTAAAAGTGTACATAGTCCCTTGCGGGTCATATTCTTGGTCCCTCTTTTGGACAGTGACATACGCCAAACCGCCCCCAACCCTCTCATAATCCATGTTGCATAGGTTTCATAATCATATCTTGCTCATGAAAGAAAACATGCACTTAAAACACTTTCATATGCTTGAGAAACATTCGTGATGCATGAGTAGGGATACTCTTAGTTCATCATTTTACTGAACAGGTCATACATCTAACAAGGATCATTCTCACAGTTCAAGTATCGTGACTAATAGACAAAAGCTCATATAATCTTTAAACATTGAAAATCAGCTTCTAACTAGTACCCTTATGATGTAGGGCCCTAATGGCCGGGTAATCCTACACATTCACTTACCTGGTTTCCTTAGCAATTTTAAGTACTTCTCTTCAGACTTCCTTACCTAAAACATTCAACATTGTAAAGTTAAAACAACATCCTAAAAGTTCTAATCAAGAGTCACACTAGAATCTAACGTGTGTATATATATATATATATATATATATATATATATATATATATATGTAGTCTAAATTTCCAGAATCAAAATAACCAGATTTGGTCTAGAACTATTCCCAGTCAGTTATAATAAAGTCCAGAATCGAATCGGAGATGCTTTTATTAAACTCGGGTTATAACGTTACTACCATTATTCTGTCATTGAGAAATCCAAATTCCCAGCTCCAGCAGAAAACAGAGCTCAATGTAAACAACCAGTAATTACATTGCCAAAGTCTTACCTAGAGTGTGGATTGTTGGGGTGGAGGCTGAAGAATCAGTCGCCGATGAGAGAGTCGCTGGCAGAGGGAGAGAGAGCTCTGGAGAAAAGAGAAATCGCTGAGAGTGAATGTGTCGGCTACAGTGAGGTTTTAGTGAAATTTAAGGTTTCCATTTTCTATATATACTAACTAAAATCCAACTTAATTACAAACTTGCCACCCAACCTAGTTTCACTCAACTTGTAATAAATATGTCTCGACATTAAATTTAAAATCATAAATGTTAATAAAAAGGGTGACAATCAAATTGGTTAAGAAAATCACCTGGCCGAAATTGTCGGGTGTTACATCCACCCCTCCTTAAACAAAATTTTCGTCCCAAAAAATTGATCAAACAAAGAGCTCTGGATATTTGTCCAACATGTCCTGCTGCCGCTCCCAGGTGGCCTCTTCAATGCCGTGATTCGTCCACAAAACTTTTACAAGAGGAATTTCTTTATTCCGTAGAGTCTTAACTGCAGCTTCCAATATTCGGATAGGTTTCTCTTCATACGTCAGTGTCGGCTTGATATCGATTTCAGTTGGTTCAACAACATGTGTCGGATCACGTATACATTTCCTTAACATTGACACATGAAAGACATTATGAACCTTATCCAATGTTGGAGGTAATTGTAATCTATAAGCTGTACTACCAATTCTGGCCAGGACAGAGAATGGTCCAATGAACCGTGGATTAAACTTTCCCTTCTTGCCAAATCTTAAAACTCCTTTAAACGGTGAAATTCTTAGGAACATTTCATCTCCAACGGCAAACTCAAGATCTCTTCTTCTTTGGTCTACATAATTCTTCTGTCGACTTTGTGCAGTCATCATTCTCCTCCTAATAATGACAATCTTATCTGACATCTGCTGCAAAATCTCGGGTCCTAGGAGTTTTGCTTCACCAATTTCGTCCCAATATAAAGGTGATCTACATTTTCTGCCATACAATCTTCATACGGTGCCATACCGATGGTGGACTGGTAACTATTGTTGTAGGAGAATTCAACCAAGGGCAGATGTCGGCTCCAAGATGTCTGGAAATCTAACACACATGCTCTCAACATATCCTCAAGTATCTGAATAGTCCTCTCGGATTATCCATCAGTTTGCGGGTGGAAAGCAGTGCTAAAGGATAACTTTGTACCTAGCGTACTTTGTAAACTTTTCCAAAAGCGAGAGGTGAACCTGGGATCACGATCGGAGACAATAGACACCGGAATACCATGTAATCTGATGATTTCCTTAATATAAAGATTAGCTAGCTGGTCCATCGTGTAGGTTGTCCTTACTGGTAGGAAATGAGCTGACTTCGTCATTCTGTCAATTACAACCCATATGCTATCATGACCTTTAGTTGTCTTAGGCAGTCTCACAACAAAATCCATGGCGATATGTTCCCACTTCTATTCGGGGATCGGTAAAGGCTGAAGGGTACCCCCTGGACGTTGATGCTCTGCCTTAACTTGTTGGCAAACCAAACATGATTCCACATACTTAGCAACGTCCCTCTTCAAGTTTGGCCACCAGTAAACTAACTTCAAGTCTCAATACATCTTGGTGCTACCAGGATGTACAGAAAAGAGAGACGAGTGTGCCTCAGCCAAGATCAATTTACGTAATTCTCCATCACTTGGAATGTACCATCGATTTCTAAATCTTAGAATACCATCCTTGGAGAGACTAAACCCAGAGAAGGCGTCCTTTAACTTGCTCATCACACTAGTATTCTCTTTCGAGTCCTTTTGTTGTGCTCCTTTGATCCTATCCAAGATGGTTGGTTGAATAGTTACTCCTGCAAGTAAGTCAGACAATTCGGAAACTATTTCCAATTCAAACTTCTGAACTTCCGTCCTCAAAGGTGTAAACATGGTTGACACTACTGGCTGCATTGTCATCGACATCCTACTCAATGCATCAGCTACAACATTAGCCTTACCCGGGTGATACTTGATCTCAAAGTCATAATCCTTATTAAACTCCAACCAACGTCTTTGCCTCATATTTAATTCCTTTTGAGTGAAAATGTACCTCAGGCTTTTATGGTCAGAAAACACCTCACACTGTTGACCATACAAATAATGTCTCCAAATCTTCAAAGCAAATACAACCGCGGCTAGTTCTAGATCATAAGTGGGGTAATTCTGCTCATAACTCTTTAGATGTCTGGAGGCATACGCCACAACCTTATCTTCTTGCATCCAAACACACCCCAGACCAACTTTGGATGCATCACAGTAAACACTAAACTTCCCTTCTTCGGTTGGGAGAGTCAATAGAGGGGCTGTCGTCAACTTCAGCTTAAGTGTCTAGAAGCTATCTTCACAAGTTTCAGTCCAAGAGTATTTGGTGTCCTTCTTTGTAAAATTAGTTAAAGGCTTAGCTATCATAGAGAATCCCTTGATGAACTTTCTATAATAACCTGCCAGACTAAGAAAACTACGGACTTCACTGACATTCCTTGATTGTGGTCAGTCCTTAACAGCCTGAATCTTGGTTGGATCTACTGATATGCCCTCGGTAGAAATGACATGGCCTAAGAAATTGACCTTATCCAGCCAGAACTCACATTTTGACAACTTGGCATAGAGTTGTTGCTGTCTTAATGTCGTCAAAACCACTCTTAAATGCTCTGCATGGTCAGTTTCAGTCCGTGAGTAAATTAAAATATCGTCTATGAACACAATTACAAACTTGTCCAAGTACTCTCGGAACACCCGATTCATCAAATCCATAAAAGCTGCAGGCACATTTGTCATTCCAAACGACATTACAAGAAATTCATAGTGTCCATAGCGGGTTCTGAAGGCTGTCTTTGGTATATCTCTCTCTTTAACCTTCAGTTGGTAATGACCCGAACGTAAGTCAATCTTTGAAAACAACTTATGTAATATCCGGCCTGTACGGAATTTTATATTATAATATATATTGGAATATACATTGGCATTTTTATGAATATGTCAAATCAAGCTCGTTTTACAAAAAGGAATCGTCATTAGAACCCTAACAAATAATAGGAATTTTAAGGAATTTTGGGAAATTTTAGGAGTTTTGACGCTATGTTCCGAGTAATTAAGTTTCTCGTAATATGAACGATGTTTTAGTAAAAATAGTAAACGAGGTCCGTTTTGCGAACGGACAGTTTTAATAGAACCTAAATAATGAGTTGGACTTATTGGTGAAGTAAGGAAGTTTGGGGAAGCCGAATAGCTAGTAAATTGAAGAAAAGAAGGACAAAATTGATATAAAAACAATGCAAGGGTAAAACGGTAAATTGCCAAGTCAAAATTTATTAATAAAAGTTCTTCTTCTTCTTCTCCCTTCGCCATCTTCACACCTAAAACCCCTTCCTCGCGAATTCTCTCTATCGTCGACGCTTCCTCCATTCCGACCTCTGATTCGTGCTCCGTTCGTTCCGTTTTCTTTGTACTTTCTCCTCCAATCGACGTTCTAGGTATGAACCTACAATCTTAGAGCTTTTATTTCAATGTTTATGGAGTTTTAAACAATTAGGTTTCGTTTAGGTTTTGTTAAAAATCGAGATTTAGGGCTCGAAATTGATAGATTGTTATAGTTTACGAACGTATTGCACGTATTAAGCGTTATTGGAAGAAGTTAGGACGATTTAGGAGAAATGTTAAATTTTTAAATTTCGGGATTTCAGAAAACTCGTAAATTGGATTTCGGGGTATCGAGCGTAGATTAATGGATTTAATGCCTCGATAAGTTAAGTTGGAACGTTAGGAGATTCCTTAGTTAAGGTTTTGTAAATTTGGACGATCGATAGCTTAAATTAGTTTTAACGTTGATATTGTGTTTTGCTTCAGACAAACAACGCTCGTGGACGGAGCTTGAGCTGCTTTGGACACGAGGTAAGTTCTCGTGATTCTTTTCTGGCCGATTGGCCTACACCGTACATCGAAGTCGTTTCGAGGAGTTTGGAGACGCACTAGTTTATATTGCTTTGGTTGGGTAGTTAGGTTTAAATGTGTTGTAGATTATGTTTTATAGTCTTGATGGTACGTATGCTGAGTGTTTAAATTTTGTTATGAACTGTTTATGCATCACGTGTTTTAAAGAAAGAGCATGAAAATGAATTTCCGCACGATGTTTTAAAATGGCGATGTGGCCTGGAGAGGGGCTTGACCTATTGTGGAGGCACGCAGGGGCTTGTCACAATACCAAATCTATTATGTACTCGGAATGTGGCCTGGAGAGGGGCTTGACCTATTGTGGAGGCACGCAGGGGCTTGTCACAATACCACATTTATTATGCACTCATATGTATGGTCATGCGAGATGGGGCTCAGGCACGGCTGTACGTGTTGTAAGCGTGTACCCCCCTCTTCTAGCTGGAAAGAGTAGTTCGCCCGCTGAATGTGCTCTCTCTGGTTAGGAGGTTGAGATTTCGGTGACACCCATCGAATAAAGTAAAGAAAATGCTGCATGATTTATGAACTCACACGCATAGCATATAGTTGCATTTATGAGGGCTTGCTGAGATTTTTATCTCATAGTGTATTGCATGGTGTAGGTGATTACGAGGATACAGGTGAGGATGAGATTCCTCCTCCTGAGGCATGAGTCCAGTTGACGAGGGATGGCTGCGGTGGTGTGCTGGCGCAGTCGAGGCTTACCGACCCGTGGGGATAGTATGTATAGATTTTGAGGGTTTGGGACATTTTGGGCTAATGTTTGTATAGAAATATTTTAGGTTGTTTCATTCTGGATAGTTGATAGGTATATATGTATATGTTGATGTTTTGGAAACTGTTTTATAATGGTTTGAAAAGTCTTTCATTGAATGTATTTTGAAGCTGCGTGGTGATTGAAAACAGGAGGATTTGTTTAGGTTTTAAACGTATCCATGCAGTTCGTTTTCAAGAAAATGTTCTTAGTTTTAAAATGTGTTTCGAGTCGTTTATTGGGTGAACGGTGAAGTGTGAAAAGAATGAGGATATGAGAGAGTTTGTGTCGTGATGTTATTGTATGGTTTAGGGTTTAAGAATAAGTTGTATTGTGTAGTTGGCGTAGAAGAAATTGAAAGAAAGAATGAAGGAAAGGAAACAGGGCAGTGGGTTTGGCGAATAGTCGCCAAGCCTGGCGATTGAATCGCCTCCCTCTGGAAAAATCCAGAGGGAGTGGCGATTGCTCGCCACAAACTGTGGTGAGCAATCGCCACAGGCGACTGCAACAGGCGATTATTCGCCTGTTGCAATCGCCTAGGGGCGATTATTCGCCCCATTTATGGGCGAATAATCGCCTCTCTATTGTTTTTATTTTTTTTTAAATTATTTTAATTTAATTAATTTAAGTTTTTATTAAATAGTTTTAAGTTTTAATTTGTTTTAAAAAAGTTATAATTCAATTATGATTCCGATTTCGATTTCTGTTAAGTTTCCGCTTAAAGTTTATAAAAAAAAAAATATAGTACGGAAATCGGGTACAGAGTTAGGGTCGTGACAATTTATGGTATCAGAGCCCCCGGGTTTTAAAATCGGTTCTGTAGACAGCTCGACTGCACAGCCACTACGCGGACATTCTTCATCAACTGTAAGTACGTTTATAGCTTTATTTGGTTTCTAGTTTCTTAGAATATTTGTTTTAACTTTTGTATAGGAATTTTATAAATATGGTGCGTCCACGAAATGACCGAGATGACCGAGATGACACGATCGATACTCTCAAGGATTTTATCGCCCAGCAGTCTCAACATATGGAGCGTCAGGCTCAGCAAATGGAGAGACAGTCTCAACAGCTGGGTACCATGATAGACCGAGAGGGCATTAGAGCTCGAGAGACAGCTGCTTCTGGTAACCGTGGGATGGAGAGATTTCAGAAGCTCCAGCCCCCTATCTTTAACGAACAGTCTACGGATCCCTCTTCAGCCGAGGAGTGGGTTCGCACTATGGAGGACATGCTGGCGTATGCTAGCATAGAGGATGGAAAGAAGGTTGCACTAGTGACCTATCATTTGGCACTTGACGCCCGATTTTGGTGGGATTCCATCAAGACGACCACCGATGTGACGGTTATGGGATGGGAGCGATTCAGAGAGTTGTTTTACGACAAGTACTTCAGCCAAACCGTACGAGAGGCGAAAATGGTTGAGTTTATGCAGTTATGGCAGGTCAGTTCTATTGCCGAGTATGTGAGGAAGTTCGAAGCCCTTTCTCTATTCGCGCCACGACAGGTCAGCGTAAATGAGGACAAGGTACGCAGATTCTTACAGGGACTTAGCCAGGAGTTCCGGATGCGCCTTACTATATCTGGGGTACGGAATGTATCCTACGACGATATTGTGGCTAGAGCTCTTGATATTGAGGCAGTTGATCAGAGTTCTGTCAAGCCGAGGGAGCCAGCTAAGGGCTTCTTCCGAGAGATTCGCCCTCAGCCACGAGGTTAGCAGCCTAGAGCACAGCCTCAGTAGCAGCAGAGGGGTGTGAAGAGACCTCTTGAGGGAGGTAATGATCGGGGTAAAGGGAAGCAAGTACAGTGGGCTTCTCAGATACCTATTTGCCCAAAGTGTCAGAAGGAGCACAGTGGCCAGTGCAGATTTGGCATGGGTGTGTGTTATCGTTGTGGTGACGCAGGCCATTTTGTTAGAGACTGCCCGAAGCAGGGTAGAGACTAGTCAGGCGGTGATCAGAGGAGAGTTGTGCCCAGGATCTTTGCATTTATTGAGCCCGGCGATGTTGATGATGAGGATCAGCCTGCCGTGATAGCAGGTACTATATTGGTTACTGGCGTTCCTGTATTTTCTTTATTAGACACGGGGGCTACGCATTCTTTTGTTTCCACCGCTTGTGTGTCTAGACTAAAGCTTGCGCCTGAGTTAGCAAAGTACGAATACAGTGTGATGCTACCTTCGGGTGAGCGTATGCAGTCAGGTCGTGTTGTCCAGGGCAATATTATCTCGATTGGGGATCGTACCCTCTATGCTTGCCTCATTGTTATGGGCATAGAACACTATGATCTGATCTTAGGGATGGACTGGCTGTCACAGCACTTCGCCACCATCGATTGTCGATCTGGGATTGTCACCTTTTGACCCCCGGGTAAAGCCGAATTTTCTTATCAGGCGATGAGCAGATTGAGTAGCTCGCCTATTTCTTATTTCATGAAGGTCAACGAGCAGTTTAAAGGTGCGTGCTCTATTTATTTGGCCTCTGTATTTGATTGTCAGTTGCTCAGCAGAGAAAAGCCGAGCGACATTCCTATTGTCAGAGAATTCTCTGGGATCTTTCTTGATGATCTTCCCGGGTTACCACCAGACCGGGAGATCGAATTCACTATTGATGTCTATCCAAACTCCGCGCCGAGGTTTAAGAACCAGCATCGGTTGGCACCAGCTGAGTTGAGGAAACTGAGGACTCAGCTTGACGAGCTGTTAGAGAAGGGTTTTATTTGACCCAGTGTTTCACCCTGGGGTGCTCCCGTTCTGTTTGTTAAGAAGAAAGACGGGACCCTCAGGATGTGCATCGATTACAGAGAGCTGAATAAACTTACAGTGAAGAATAAGTATCCACTGCCCCGGATTGATGATTTATTTGATGAGCTGCAAGGTGCCCGAGTATTTTCGAGGATTGATTTACGCTCGGGTTACAATCAGCTGAAGGTCCGGAAGGATGACATACCGAAGACGGCATTCCGAACGAGGTATGGGCATTATGAGTTTCTTGTCATGTCTTTTAGACTTACTAATGCCCCTGCAGCGTTTATGGATTTGATGAACCGTGTCTTCAAGGAATATCTGGACAAGTTCGTGGTGGTTTTCATCGACGACATTCTGATCTATTCTAAGACGAAGGAAGAACACGAGGAGCACTTGAGAATAGTTTTGAGGATTTTATGCCAGCACCAGTTATATCCAAAGTTCTCTAAGTGCGAGTTCTGGCTGGATCGAGTCAGTTTTCTTGGCCACATTATATCAGAAGAAGGTGTTTCTGTGGATCCGAGCAAAATTCAGGCGGTCAGAGATTGGCCACAGCCGAAGAACGTACGAGAGGTGCGCGGATTTCTCGGGTTAGCCGGTTATTACCGGAAGTTTATTGAGGGATTCTCGAAGATCGCACTTCCTTTTTCACGACTGACTCGGAAGAACGAAAGGTTTATATGGTCATCTGCTTGTGATGATAGTTTTATGGAGTTAAAGCAGAGATTGACCACCGCTCCAGTACTGGCGCTACCTGTTGAAGGTGTCAGGTTCAGTATTTACTGTGATGCATCTGGAGTTGGACTCGGTTGTGTATTGATGCAAGAGGGGGGAGTTATTGCATATGCTTCTCGGCAGCTGAAGCCGTACGAGCTGAATTACCCTACGCACGACCTTTATTTTTTTTTTTTTTTT
>CM039502.1:65438994-65451313 GCA_022432975.1 Begonia masoniana | reverse complement strand
AGGCCGTGACTATCTTTTCGCCTGTATCACTCTCTATGGTCTTCTTTTCCTTACCCTTGGCATTTGAATTTTTTCGAAGAAACTTTTGATAAAATCTCTCAATATGTCTCTTCTTGCCACAATGATGACACTCAAAGTTGACGTATTTTTCCGACTTGCTTTGACTTCGGTTTATATTGCCTGGACCTTTGCTTTGACTCATCCCCCTGTTTCAATGAATAGAACGTCTGACTGTGAAGAAGACGAACCTGTCGACTTGATTCTCATCTCCTCATTCAGAACACTACTCTTGACTACATCCATAGCCAAAACACCATCTGGGGCTGAGTTGGACAATGACATTCTGAATGTCTCCCATGAGTCCGGTAAAGTTCCAAGAAGCATCAATCCCTGAAACTCTTCATCAAACTTGATTTTCATTCCCGCCAACTAATTGATAATTCCCTGAAAGGTATTCAAGTGGTCGGTCATTGCTTTTCCATTCTGATACTTCAACCCTAGAGGTTGTTTGATCAAATACAACTTGTTGTTTTCGGTCTTCTGAGCATACAACTCCTCAAGCTTTTTCCACAAGCTCTCAGCGTTCTTGACAATAACACAATACCCATTCAATGTAAGATTTATCCACCGGCTTCGCACTAACAAACACAGGCAAATAATAGTCTTTTACATAAAGAAGATCCTTCATCTTTCCTTTCCACACATGATAGTTGGAGTCGTTCAACGTGACCATCTGACTCGGGTTACTCTCCATGATTCTAACACGGCACTAAGACTACGACCTTACTCTGATACCAATTGAAAAGAGAAAAACACCTCTCAAATAACAGTTTAATCCACCTAATCCCAATAATAATTAAGCAATCAAACCAAGAGTGAGGCATAAACACTTTTAACGTGAAAAACTCCAAAACAGGTAAAAACCATGGAAGTCGTTTCGACCACTTAAAAACATCCACTATCAATCAATAACAATGGGTACACCAAGGTCACAAAACACAACATTATCATCTGCTTCAATAGATGATACAAGAGTAAATAAAACTCACTGAACTTCTTTAGTTTAGCTTGAATACAGAGGTCTCAAAGATCCAGAGAAGTTAGCAACTTTTATTGCGGGAACCGAAACCATGCACGCTCCAAGGACCATAAACCACCCCCTTTTATTGCCATGGCTGGCAGCACTAAGAGACTTCAAAAAACTCTGAAGAAGATGGGGAGGATGCTTTGAGTCTTCCTTTTACTCTCTGTGTCTCCCCTTTTACTCTATGTGTCTATTGTCCAAGACAACACACACACAAATAGCTTCGCAGACAAGTATTCTGCTCTTAAAGCTTTTACAACAAGCTTCTTCTTTTATTTATTTTATTGTTGTTTGTTGAGACATTGCCTATTATTAATCAAACCCACACATTTGGGCCCGGATCTCTACAGAATGAGGAGGATGGACTCAGAGATGATAGGGTAATGGTGGACGGAGAGGAGTGGAGATGATTGGAACTGAAGAAGATGAAGTTTATTTTGGTGATGAGGAAATAGAGTAAGGAAAGTAGTGTTTATAGAAGATGACATTACGACTGATATAGACACGAAAGGAGGAGTAATCATAACATAGGTAGCCTTTATATGTTGTGTTGTAGCCTAGAAATATGCAGGGATTAGACCTTGGCTGAAGTTTATTGGAATTGAAAGGATGTAAACACGGGTGGCATAGACAACCGAAGACTTGCAGAAAGGAGTAGTCAGGATGTTTTTGGAACAATGATTCATAAGGTGATATATTTTCCAGTACAGGAGTGGGGAGAAGATTTATCAAATGTGTTGAAGCAGAAAACGCATACAGCCAAATTTTTTGAGGAAGGTTAGAGTGAAAAAGGAGAGACATACCATTTTTTACAATGCGTCTGTTTTTCCTTTCAACTCTACCATATTGGGCTGGAGTGTACTGACATGAGACTCTACGAGCAATGCCTTCGGAAGATAAAAATTTGGAGAGTGAGCGATACTCACCTCCCCAGTCGGTTGGGAGAGATTAGATGAAAGTATTAAATTGAGTTTGAACATATTGGTAGAAATGAATAAAGTAAGATTGAACTTGATCTTTAGTTTTGAGTAGGTGTTCACGAACCGGAAGGGGGCCGGACAGAAACGCCAGGCTAAACGATCAACCTTGAAGAGGTCCACCGTCTAGCCTAAGTCTGAGTGCGGAAGTTTTTGCAATGATCCAAGACTTCTCAATGTAACAAATATGAGAAACGAGCAATAATAGAAAAACTGGAAAAATAAAGATAGTTACAAACTCAAATATGTAGCAATATCCAGAATATGCTCTTACATTACACGAAATGCCGAAATAGAAATAAACACGACTCCTAATCGATTGGTGCCGATCCAGGTCACTTCTGCTTCCTTCTTCCTTTACCTGTGGAGGGGGGGAAGTCGTTGGAGTGAGTGACAAACTCAATATGGGATGTTATACCTACCACTCATGTTATAATGTATGTCAGTTATAAAATTGATGAATGAGTATTAAATCTCAAAACCAGTTCTATGTTATTAAATCTCTTATCATTTTTAGATAGATCGATCGGGCTAACTTTTAAAACAGAGTAAGTGTATACAAACTATGCCCTCGTTATCCATACCGTACTATATAGTCAAGTGCATAGTGAAAAAGGAGACCACACAAGGATCCTACGTAACACACCACACAGAAAGACCGCAATAACATTAGACAAGACCTCATAGGGAGAAGAGATATAGTCAACCACCAGGGGGATCACGGTCGGCATATCTTAGGCCTCGTGGATCACACGGTAGCTCACCAGGAGGGAATCAACGATCACTCTCGATCGGTCGGCATACCTTGGGTCTCGTGGATCACACGGTAACTCACCAGGAAGGAATCAACATACCATAGGCCCTCGTGGACACTGCACAAGGGACTTATCATACCAGGGTAACAACGAACAGACACTGGTCAGGTCGGGTAACAGGGTTAGCATAGCTCAGAGCCCGTTCCTCCATTCGCGGGGAGTACCGCACCAAACAAATGTGGGGAGTACCACAGCAACCCTCAAACACGGTTGCACTAACAAAATCCCTTGATATTCTTAGCTGGGCCCGCTAAGAGTGCCAAACGATTACTTCCAGAATCAACTCCAAATGACAATACAGAAAACTATGCAATGCATCAGAAAACCAGTTCACAATAAAACACAACAGCATAGTATGATGATCAATGTCAACTCAAACCCGTCGGTAAGGCAAGAAAACATGACAGTAGGCAGTCAAATCAAGTCAAAAGCATACATGTCTATCTAATGCAATATCCTCATGTTTTCAAAACAGCCGACATCAATATCAGTGGTAATCTATCAAAATAATATATATATGCATGTTATGTAGGTATATCGCAGAAAATATAATAACCCATACCACCGAGGCGAGTTCTTCTAACTTCAATGGTTAGTGTCTCGTCGGGGATCGTCTCGAGGTCTGCAAAATCCTTCGAATATAGCAGTCAAAACAAGGAAGGAAACCCATTAAGATCCAATTGGGTTGATAAACGATATAAACTGCGAATCGAGGCGAAAATGGACCAAAACGGCACAAGTTGACTTTTGATCAAAGTCAACGATCGATCAAAGTCAATGATCAAAGTCAGCGTTGACTTTGACTGTCAACAGTCAAAGGGCGGACCGGTTCGGGTCAGACCGGTCAGTCTGGTTTGCGTTAGGGTCGGACCTAGTTCAGGTCAGACTAGTCGGGTCTTGTTTGGATGAACCCAACCCACTGGGCTCGGGTCGAACCCAGCAGATTCGGACTGGGTCCAGGTCGAATTCGGCCTGACCCAATCCAAGCCTGACTCGACCTTGGGCCCGAGTCGACTCGGCCCAGAGCACGAGTCGACTCAGCTCAGTACCGAGTTGACTCGGCTATCGGCCGAGTTAACTCGGCCATCAACGGCCGATTACCTCAAGGTTGGAAGTCACATTTTTCTGACCTGATTTTTGCCGAATCTTGTTTCCAACACGTTCCTTATCTCTTTTCTGTCCAATCCTGTTGAAAACACTAAAGAATCGACCCCAAATCTCAGATCGACGAAACCTAAAAATCCTGAAACTTTCTCGGGCGAAAATCGGGAGAAAGAGAGCTTACCGTCGAAAGCGCCCTTCAGCAACGTTGATCCACTCTTCGAGACAAAGCTTTTGACACCAAGATAGCATCGAACGGTCGTCGTTCCGACGTCGGCAATTTCTCTCCTCGGCATCGGTGCCTCTCCCCTCTCTCTCTCTGTTGCTGAACGAAAATAACTAAAATAAGGTTTCTCAACCTTATTTTCTACAATTTCTTTAAATTTTACTTAATTCTTATAAATTTTACATTAAATCTATTAAACCCCTTTAATAGATTTTTGGTTTCCAATATTAAATTCTCGAACAACTTCGCTTGACAATTTTGGATGTTCTACCCTCTTGGATTTAATTCACTTAAATTGCACGAACGTCAATGTAACGCCCCGAGTTTTCTAAACTCAGTTTGTTACTCATAAACCCGAACATAACTAGGAAATTTTTGGACCAAACTTAAAATTTCACTTGAAAGTCAAAACTCGATGTTCACTGAAACCACAACGTTAAAAGTCACAGCGGAAAAATAATTTGAAAACAAGCAGAGATTAAACGGGGTTGTAAATCAATATTTGGAAATATCAATTGAAATAGTAGGAATTGGTTCGACCAAGACTTAAGCATAGAAACGTGAAAATTGTAAAAGTCAAACGCATCTGCCGCTAGACAAGGTCAACGAAAAAGGGCAGAAATAAAACCGAAGGCTTCCACCGATGACGTCAGCCGGAGGAGTCATTCTTCTAGCTTAAGCCGATCGCAAAACGACAAGTTTTGCTACTCGCATCTACCGATGACGTCAACCGGATGATTCGTTCATCCAGCCTCTGTCGATCACAAGATGACAAATCTTTTACTCACATCTTCCGGTAGGTAAAATACTCAACATCATCCGGTTACAAAACGACAAAAGACTTTTACCTTCATCATCTGATGGATAAATTACTCGACATCATCCAGTTACAAAACGACAAATTATCTACTTATATCTTCCGATGGCTTCCATTGAAGACATCATCCGATGACTTTACTGAAGACATCATCTGATGGCTTTTACTGAAGACATCATCCGATGACTTTACTAAAGACATCTTCCGATAGTCAACAGAACAACAACTTTATATAGCAGCTCATCGAGCATTTTCTCTCTACACAAAAAAAGCTCTGACTACTAAAAAAATTTGAGCATTTTACTAAAAATCGTTCAAAACTATTTAAATCCGTGTATTACTCCAAACTTTAGTAAACCACTATTAAATCCAAGAGAGTATCATTATCAGAAAAGTCTCAAATTGAATTCAGACATCAAAACTACCACTGTCATAGAAACTCACAACATACTTAAATTGAATCATAGTTCACTAAACCTTCTCATCCACTGACACCAGTTAAACCGCCCCATCAGTTGCCAGATTGTTACATAGATGCACTCCTCCAACCAAACTAGTCCTCAGCAAACTCAGTGAACACACCTGTTGACACTTGTTCACCTACATCACAAAACTCATCTATTAGCCTAATGATAAGTAAGTAAAGCAATAATGAAATGTAATGCTGAAACATAAATTCCTAAATATGCAGTTTCTACTTTCTCATCTCAGTTGCATATGCATCGTTTCTGATCTGATCCCCCTGTGAAATTGGGAGTTGGATCACTTCTCCCAAAGTCATACATCCTATCTCTTGGTTAAGGGGCGGATTAGTTCCCTTAACAATTGTTACAGTCTGGTCATTCCTTACCATGTCATTTCATGTAAATTCATTTTCGCATAAATTTTCAAAATATGATGCATGACATACAAACATTCAAACACACATAATCCTAGTGTTTTGTGATGTAGGCCCGAAGGCACAAGCAAACTTTACTTACCTGGTCTCCTGGAAATCGCTCGGCTGTAAGCTACCTTAGAAGCTCGCTCACCTAAGTTCATAACAGAACATCAATCAAACCTTCGCTAAACTTTACCAAAAATTAACCAGAAGAACAAGGAAACCAGTTTGGAACTCTACTGCTTGCACATTCCCATTTATTCCCCAAGAACCCGAACCTACTCTTATCAACAGCATCCTTGAAATCCTCACATTGTACTCCCTCGGTTATCTAACTGCTAAAACGCAAGAGAATGAGGAAAACTTACTTAGGTTGAAAGAGAATCGAGCAAGGAAAATCGCCTAGAGAGCTCTGCTATTCGAGCTGAAAACTCGAAGAGAAAAAGTATGAAATGGTGGCGGCTACAATGCATTAAATCCAACCCTCTTTCCTTAAGTAGGTTATTCACTTAAAATTTCTAATTACCCCTTATGCCGTTGCCTAGTTATCCATTAATTTAAAAGAATAGAGAATTAGTTTGATAAAACCGGGTGTTACAGTCAATGTCTAAATTTTAATTTAATTTCGTAAATTTTATGCCCATGTTACACATGACCAAAAACTCATACGTTGTACGTTTCTAAAAAATTGAGCGTTCAAGCTTAAATTCCAACTTAAAATTCGCGAAAAAATTATTCAGAAATATTCATTTACAAAAAATTGGCGGATTTTATAGTAGGAATATCCAGGTATAGTGTGTGAAGTCTTCTATGAAGAGAAGAAAATATTTTGAACTGGTAATTGATGATTCCGGAGAAAGGCCCCATATATTCGAATGAACTAAATGAAAAGGCGCGGATGCATGAGATTGAGAAATGGGAAACGGTAGTGAGTGTGATTTACTTAAATTGCAAGAGTTACATGAAGTTTTAAGATGAGAGATAGAAGGCAAAGAAAGCTGAGAGAGAACACACTTGAGTGACTGTAGATGAGGATGACCCAGCTTGAGATGCCAAAGTTGAGACGAGGTCGCCAGAGCGGAGGTTTGAAAAACAGCAGGCAACATTGAGGGAGAGGATGACACCGAGTGGAGACCATCTTCGACTTTACCTTGGAAGAGAGTCAAATTGGAGTGGCGATCTTTAATTAAGAAATGGGAAATTACCAATTATGGGCATAAACTATTGAGGTTTTTTCATTTCAAACCATAAAGTAACGTTTTAAACAATTCAAACCATAAAGTATAAAAAATGTAACAATTTAGACCACGCCAGACGGATGCTTAAAAATACTGTCCGTCTGGTCATTGTTTACATGAACAGTGAATGGACGGACTCTTAAAAATACCGTCCGTCCGGTCACTGTTCACGTGAACAGTAACTGTTTACGTTCGTTCCTTCTCCGTTTTATAAATTAACTTTTGAAAAATACTAAACGATATTGGATTTACTTAAAATTTGTATCACATATTCACCACATTATGAGAAGATAATTTGAAAATTTTCGTGGTTTTACAATATTTATATGATTTATTATAATTATTTTACGTATGTTTTATAAAATAATTCACTAAAATTACAATAAATTGTACAAGTGTTAAAAAATCACAAAACTTTTTAGATTATCTTCTCATAACGTGGTGAATATGTGATAAAAATTGTAAGTAAATCCAATATCGTTTAGTATTTTTTAAAAATTAATTTATAAAACAGATAAGGTACGAACATATACAGTTATTGTTCATGTGAACAGTGAACGGACGGACGCTTAAAAACACCGTCCATCTAGTCACAGTGAATGGACGGACACTTAAAAATACTATCCGTCCGGTCACTGTTCACATGAACAGTAACTGTTTATGTTCGTTCCTTCTCCGTTTTATAAATTAATTTTTAAAAAATAATAAATGATATTAGATTTACTTAAAAATTTTATCACATATGCACCACGTTATAAGAAGATAATTTGAAATTTTTTGTTATTTTCTAATACTTGTACGATTTATTGTAATTTTAGCGAATTATTTTATAAAACATACGTAAAACAATTATAATAAATCATATAAGTATTGTAAAATCACGAAAATTTTCAAATTATTTTCTCATAACGTGGTGAATATGTGATAAAAAGTTTAAGTAAATCCAATATCGTTTGGTATTTTTTAAAAATTAATTTATAAAACGGAAAAGAAACGAACGTAAACAGTTACTGTTCACGTCAACAGTGACCGGACGGACGATATTTTTAAACGTCCGTCCGTTCACTGTTCACGCGAACAGTGACTGGACGGACGGTGTTTTTAAGCGTCCGTCTAGCGTAGTCTAAATTGTCATATTTTTTATACTTCATGAATTATATTGTTCAAAACATTATTTTATAGATGGAAATGAAAAAATTTCATAATTTATGTCCATAATTGGTAATTTCATTTAAGGAGGTGAAATTCAAAGATATCATGACAGAGACGAGAATTCAAGGTGGTGCGTGGTACCTGAATCCAAAAGCCACGTGGAGGGCCTGATGACTGCCTGTTTCCTGCCCGATATTAGGGCTCGGGGTTGAGGGTGCTGGCGCTCGTCGGAAGGAGGTGTTGAGGCGGTGATAGCAGGTTGAGGCACCCAATTTCTGACAAATCTGACAGCGAGGTTTGTTTTTACCAGGGCGCCAGGTCGATTGTGCTTGCTGCGGTTTACCGAGTATTCCTCTGAACTGAGGAGACTGCGGAGGAAAAGAAGGTCGAGCAGCAGATGGGTTTACTGGAGATCTCGGTGAAGGGTTCATGCTCATGGTTGCAATATTCGCTTGAACAGACGAGATTGTGCCGGCGGGTCTGTTCTCCAGGCGCGAATCAAAACTTAACAGAAGACTGTGGACATCCTCGAGCGAAGGAAGCTCTGCTCGGCTGGTGATCGATGTTACAAGTGGGTTGTACTCCACTCCAAGTCCACTAAAAATGTAAAGAATATGGTTCTTCGGAGAGAGTTTCCCCAATGGCCTGAAGAGTATTACAGATAGACGTAATTTTCTGAATATAGTCTATGGCTGTTGATCCATCTTTAGAAACATTATATAGTTGTCCACGAAGCTCCGATAGACGAGCAAAGGAGGTGGAGTAAGAGCATTCCAGACATTGGCAGCAGTAGAATAGCACACTATCTGGGGCAGTAGAGTCTCCGAAAGAGATGCATACATCCAGCTAAGTAGTTGCTTGTCATATCTCTGCCAAAGTGAGAAGGCAGGATTGGGTTGGAAACAAGCAGAGTCGAGAAATGGCGAGGGAGGGGGAGTTGATCCATCAAGGAAGGATTCAAGGCCATTTGCAATCAAAATGTTTAGCAATTGATTCTTCCATACTAAATAGTTTGAAGAATCCAACTTAACAGAGAGTGGTTGTTGTGTTGCAGGCAGAGGGGGCAAGGTTGAAGGAGGGGGAATGGTTGTGCTGCTCGATTAGGCCGTTTCATAACTTCTTCTTCACCCATATCCACCTCCCCTTGATGTGTTGCGTCTTGTTTACTTTCTTACTTTCTCTTGATTGCATGTTGGGATATTGTACTTCCTTTATGAGAACCCAATTTTTGAATTGCTTTTTCCCTTTATTATATCGATCTTGCAGCCGTCCTTAACATCGTCTGGTAGTTGAATGGCCTTTTAACACTTTAAACTTATTTTTCTGATCTTCTATTCTTATTGTTAGTTCACCCTTTTTTACACATCTGTTAATGTTCTCCCTGTCACTAGGAATGCTCAACCCAAGAACTCCGCCGAAAAAAAACAATTTGTTAACCTTGACAAGAACTGATTTTCATCAATTTTGCCCCTTCTAAGCTGAGTTTCTTGTAGATAGAGAGTGGCATTAGATTACCACTTGCTCTCAAGTCATATAAGGCTTTACCCAAATTTTGGTCTCCGATAGTGCACGTTATATTAATGCTCCGAAGATCTTTCAACTTAGATGTCACGGATCTCGGGGTCTGCTCCTATGATAAATGGTAAGTTGAAACTAAAAGTTTTTGCTAAAATTTGTCATAAAACTAATTGTGGGTGATAAATGCTTAAATTACTGATGTAAAATGAAAAGGGTACTCGATAACAAAATCATTTTCACATTACATTATAAATTATAGTTACACGAAATTTTCATAATAGAATATCCATTCAGGACAAATTGGTTGCCTCCAAAATCTAAATACAAAATGAGTGTTTCTAAGAAATACTTGAATGCCACCACTAATCAAATCTCTTGGTTATTTGAAGGATGAGATAAATGAAAACAAGTAAAATTTGAAACACACGAGACAAGGACCTAGTCCTTTTGTCATCAACAACAACAACATTCTACATTATCATCAAACGGCTCAGCACTTTGCTCTTCCCCTTCTTCTTCCTCATCTTCTTCTTCACCCGAATTCCTACAATTATAAAGCATGGCCACCACTATGTACAGTACAAGATTAACAGCACTCATGGCAGCGAGAGTCCAGTAGTATTTATCCAAGCGACTTTTGCTTAGGGTGTCCTGAAACCAGTTTAACCCTCCTCCTCTTTCACTAATCTTCCCTACAACATAGACTGTAACGACACTACCCATTGTCCCTAAACCAATAATTCCAAAGGTAAAGAAATAAAGATAGTTTCTCATAGATTCTGGGGCTTGAGAAGCAAAGAAGGAAGTGACCGAGACTTGGAAAATGCCATCAAGTGCTCCAAGAAGCATAAATTGAGGGACTAACCAAAACAAAGTCATCGGGATTCTTTCATCTGGTTTATCGAGCAGCTCATGCTCCATAATCACATTTAGCCGACGACCCTCTACTTTAGCTGCAGTAATGCAGCACAGTACAGAAAAAACCATCGCCACTGCTATTCCAATAATGCTGACGTACTTTCTTGGCCCTGCACTCAGACATACGGCAAAGTTTGATTTTGCCCCATCATAGAACATCAAGAGAATTGTTAGAGGGACCTTTAGTTTTCCCACTTTAGGATTCATGTTGTTTGCTTGCTCAAGAAAGTAAGTGTTTCCAATGGAAGAGACCACACCGCACATGATGAAGGTTAACCACATTGGAATCATACGGATAATGGTCTTGGTTTCTTCCACTTCTGTAACACTGCAAAGTCTCCATCTGTTATTTTCTTGTTCTTCTAAAGATTTTTTTGCCAATATAATTGCAGCCTTGTCCAAACATCTGCTTCCAGATTTGTAAGAATCCCACCAAATTTTTATTAGAGAAAGTGCAAATGAAGAAGAGAGAGAGAGAGAGAGAGAGAGAGAACCTGAGGCCTTTGGTGTAAGGAACATGATAATCAAGTCGAGTATTCTCATATAGCTGATTGGAATTGGACGGGGAACGATGAAACAATTTAGAAGTTGAAGCAACGAAGACCCTAACAAGAGTAGTGATCGGGCTTCCACTGGGGGCACTATGTGTATAGGAGCAAGAACCGCTCAAGAACAAAAGTGTAGCGGCCAATGAACAAATTGCAGGGATTCCAAAGCGAAGGGACCATGGTTTTACGTATGGAAGCGCTATACCACCAACAACAGCAACTAAGACCACACCACATATCCCTAAGGCTTTATCACCCATTCCTTCATCAGCATCTCCTTCTTCAAATTGAGCCGCTAAGAATCGTGGCAGAGATACTATGTGGCCTGACATTCCCACTGCTATCAATGCCAAACCCGTATAGAAGAATACTTTTTGCTTGTCTGTAATGCAATCAGGGCTGTAATCACTACACTTGCCCATGACTGGTGGAGTTGACATCGTTAAGATGCCTAACCCCTGCGATTGACATAAAAGCATTTGAGATTCAGCAAGCAAAAGAGTGGGTCAGATTCATTCTTTTATATTAGCCAAACTTACCACACAGTATGCCAGACTGGAGAGCAGCAACAACGAAAAATCACCCTGAAGTGTCGGACGGCGTTTATTTCTTATTTCATAGCCTTATGGATGGCAAAACTAAGACTTAGTAATGCGTTTGAGTGAATCTTTAGAAACTCACTACAATCGATTTGTGCCAAAAGAGTTGAACTATCAATCAAATGAGGTTAAGTGTTACTGACTTGTGGTTGAACCTAATTAATCCATTTCACTTTCCACGTTTTAACTTGAAGTGCATGGAACGACGTGTTTTGAGCGACCCAACAACTTCCCATGGACGCGCAACAAACTTAATACTGCGCTTGATGAAGCATTAGAAAACTTCATTCAATCGATTTGTTCCAAAAGAGTTGAACGTATCAAGCAAATGAGGTTGAGTGTTACTAACTTGGTTAGAACCTAAGTTATCACCTTTTACATTCAAGGTTTTAACTTGAAGTGATTGAGAACGACGTGTGTTACGGACCTCACAACCTTCATGGACG